>OVAW01000559.1:0-13713 GCA_900406365.1 Heliophila coronopifolia | reverse complement strand
TCTTCATCACACCACTGGTAGAAACCATGAATCTCGCACCTTGCAAAACGTCGCCCAGGATTCTGAAATGTCCAAGATTTCATAATTGTGGTCTTCTTTCCGCAATAGCATGAAAGAAAAACAGTCAATTACAACATACCATTTAATGAAAATCACTAAAAATCTTGTGCATTTCATTACAAAAACTAAATCCGAACACAAAATCGTTTATAATTACATGAAAATCACTATAAATCTTGCGGATTTTATTAAAAATACTAAAACCAAACATGAAATCGTTAATCATTCTACGAAAATCACTAAAAAGCTTGCGGATTACTCTAGAAAAACAAAAACCAAACACGATATCGTCCATCATAGTCATCATAGTTCAATCAAAATCTTTTAGATTTCACTAATACATTGCATATCATTCCGATTTCACATACAAAAAACGAAATCAGATGTTCCACTAACCGCATTGATAGGTTTTAGGTTTCGCGTGAACCAAATGCTCTGANTTCACCGATACAGAGACGATTTCACCTCGACAGCAACCACAGGGACGATTTCTCCTGTTCTTTCTAAGAAAATTGTTTCTGGAATTAAGTGGGAAAGTCAATAGGATTAGGGATAACGAGTGGTTGTCGTTGATCGCATTTGTTTTGGAGGGAAATATCATTAAGGGTATTATGGGTATAACATTTAAAGTCATGAACAGTGACACTGTTTTTCGAAAAAAGTTAACGCCGTGTGAGCGCCGGCTGAGGCCTGGTTTTAAAATCGTGCTTTCTGGGAATTCAGGCATTTTACACAAAATAAAACGAGTTGGGGTATTTTATAAGAAACGTCAAAAGTTTTGGACGTTTACAAGAAAAATGAGACAACTTTGGGCAATTTATAGGTTTTTTCCCTAGAAAAAATTATCATTTTAACTTTAAACATAAAGTTTTCGCAATAACTTTGTATATATAAAAATATTTGTCTTAACGAATACTTGTAACAGAAACTTTGCTACTGAATAAATTTCCACACAAACTTTGCACGAAAAGTTTTTGTATTAATTTGCTATCCAAAATTGTTTGCCCTAACTTCGCACGAAAACTTTTTATAATAATTTTACACAAAAAATTTTCGCAATAACTTTGCTATAAAATAAGTTTTCTCAATAACTTTGCTATAAAAAGAATTTCGCACAACCTTTGAACGAAAAATTTTCGCATAAACTTTACACAAAAAATTTTCACACAAACTTTGCACAAAAAGTATTCCCGCAAGCTTTGCACGAAAAGTTTTCATGCAAACATTGCAGGTTATGATTTTACACAAACTTTGCGATAGAAAAAATTTTCGCCCTAACATCGCAGGTTAAGATTTTACACAAATTTTGCACGAATAGTTTTCGCAGTTCATTGAATCTTCGTGAATTGCTGCAGATCTTTTGGTTACAGACGGAATCTAGGTTTAAGCGTTGGAATCATTTGTTTTCGATGATTTTGAAACTAGGTGTAAATGACAGAATGAGAAAAATATGCAAGTTAAATATTTTTGTTAGGCAAGAAAAATAATAAATTGATTGTTTTAGAGTGGTAAAAGTGTTTGTGTATTGCTTTAATGATCGAAGTTTTCGAATCCATTTGAAAACAAAATTTTTAAGATTTAATTGCTCTTTTAAAAAAGGGTATTTTCGTCTTTCCATTAAAAAGTAAACTGCAGTTAACGAATACATAATATATGTTATCTGATGTGTAGTACTTTTTCAATTTTAGTGAGTTCGTGTAGTATTTAGGTAACGAAAAAAGTTTATGTTGTTTTCGGGTAATTTGAGCCAAGTTTGAGTATTTTACGGGTTATTTCCCATAAAGTTTTTACATAAACTTTGCATGAAAAGTTTTCACATAAATTTTGCTATAGAAAAATTTTCTCCCTAACTTTATACAAATAGTTTTCACAATAACTTTGCTATAGGAAAAATTTATGCACGAAAAATTTTCGCAATAACTTTGATATAGAAAAAATTATTCGCACAAACTTTGCCCGAAAAATTTTGACATAAACTTTGCTATAGAAAAAAATTTCGCTATAATTTTGTACTGAAATTTTTCGCAATAACTTTGCTAAAAATGTTTTTACACAATTTTGCACAAAAAACTTTCGCAATGACATTGTTATAGAAGAAATTGTCGTTCTAACTTTGCATGAAAAATTTTTATATAACATAATATAGAAAAAATTTAAGAAAAAATAACTTAGCACGAAATATTTTAAAAATAACTTCACTCGAAAACTTTTTTTATAAACTTTGCACAAAACTTTTTTCTAAAATATCTATGCCCAAAAAATTTATATATAAACTTTAACCAATAAATTTTGCATGAACATTTTATAAAATTTATGAGATCAGTTTATAAATAAAATTTACTAACATTTTATAACTTTTTATAAAATTTATAGTAACGTGGATTTGAGTAATCAAAGATTTATTGTAATTTGAGTTAAAAATGATTTTTGATTACTCAAATCCACATTACTGTAATTTTTAACAACATGAAATTAGTTTCAATTTTTTAATAAATGAGAATTGGTGACAAAAAATAAAAGAATAGGAATACTATAACTTATAACTTTTGACTATGTATTATTTTATTAGGACAAGTTTTGACTTATGATTTTAAAACTTTCAAAAGTTTTATTGTTAAAAATATGATCTTTAGCTAAAATCTAAAATTTGAATATAGACTAATTACATTCTAAATTTTTTATCTTTTTGTTGTTTACTATCTAATTATCTAAAATTTTATATCATATTAAAACCAAAGCAAGGAAAGATGAGTTTCGTATCTTATTATGCTACAATTTTGTATCTGTTTATTTAGTTTTTTTTAGGGCCATCTATAATAATCCTAGTGAATTAAATAAAATATATACTGAAAAAAAACCACAACTTTTTAATTTAAAAATAATAAAAATAGAGTTTGATTATTAATATAAAAAAATGTAGTGTGTATTATTCACCTCGGTACAAATTTTTGAATCTCTGCACTATTATCTTTTCCATTATTTTTGTATTTATCTTTCAAAACCAATTATATGGATGGCAAAAGAAATAATAAAAATAGTGACAAGATTATTATATTTAACAATAACTCTCTTATTTCAAATGTATTTTATTTTTAATTACCGAAATATTACGCTCAGACCTACTGGATTAGGTGTAGCAGTGTAATTAATGCATCACAAAATTTCTCTGTATTAAAGAAAACAAAAAAAAAGCTGAGATTTTTTTGATCTGACGGTTCATAATGGACTCCAACTTTCACGTGTTTTAAAAGTCTTTTTGTTTTTAAATTAAAAAAAAAACTTCTCTCTATTGACAAAAAAAACTTATCTCCCTCCTTTTTCACTGCAACAATGGCGACAATGATGAAAAATCTCGGTCTCTATGGTCAGCCGCGTCGACGACCACCAGATTTGGTCGTCTTATACCAGCTCATCCAACTTCTGGGTTTTTTCTTCAAAACTGTGTTTTTCTGGCGATTCTCTCTCCTCTCTCACCATTATGGTCACGTCTAGGAGTTTTTTTAATTCCGATGACGATTACATTGACGGACTGAGACATTTACAAACAACGTTTCTCTCTCATTTTTCCCAAAGTGCATCAATGGCGACGATGCTAAAGAAATCTCGGTCTCTTTGGCCAGCCGCGTCGACAACCATCAGATTTCGTTATCTTAAACCAGCTCCTCGTACTTCTGGATATTCTTCTTTAAAACTGTGTTTTTCTGGCCATTCCCTCTCCTCTCTCACCACCATGGTTGTGACTAGGAATTTTTTGAGTTCAGACGACGTTGGCCAGAGACGTTTACAAATGACAATGAAATCTCAGTCTCTTTGGTCAGCTGTGACCAGATTTCTTCATCCTCCTCCAACTTGTGGGTTTTGTGGTTTAAAACTGTGTATATTTACATTGATTCTCTCTCATCCCTCACCATGGTAACGACAACGTCGACGAAAAATGTTTTTCATCTTCAACAAAATCTTACAGATGATCCTCTATCCTCTATCTTCTGAATTTTGTTGTTTCAAACAGTGTTTTTCTAGTTCTAGTTATGTTTACATCGATAATTTCTTCTCTTTCACCATACGTCGACGAATATCGTTTTTCATCTTCAACAAAATCTCGTAACTACTTTTTTATCATTTGGTTTTTAATATTCCAAACGTTATTTTCTGGTTGCGATTATATTTACATTGATTCTCTCTGTTCTCTCACCATGATAACAACGATGTCGACGAAAATGTTTTTTCATTAACAACTAAATCACGTGGCTTCTTCTCCATCTTCTGGTTTTTGTTATGAATGATGTTTTTTTTGTTCCGGTTATGTTTATATTGATAATCTCTCCTCTTTCACAATGATTACAATGACGTCGACGAAATGTTTTTTCATTTTCAACCAAATCTTGTAGCTGCTCCTCCATCTTCCGATTTTTATTGTTCCAAACGGTGTTTTCCTAACTCCGGTTAAGTACATCGATTTGCTCTCTTTTCTCAAATTGATTACGACGACGTTGAGAATAAAGTTTTTTAAACTTCAACCAAATCGTGTAGTTGCTCCATCATATTCTAGGTTTTGTTATACCAATCAATGTTTTTTGGTTATAATTATGTTTATGTCGATTCTCTCTCCTCTCTCACAATGGTTATAATGATTTCGACAAAAAACAAAATAAATACTCAAGTAACTCAACAAATCTCGTATATGCTCTTCCATCTTATGGTTTTTATTGTTCCAACCGGTGTTTTTCTAGTTCCGGTTATGTTTAAATGGTCTTTCTTTACAATTAAAAAATAACTTCTCTTGTCTACTTTTTCTCATAATTTCATCATTGAATGCTTTTAATTTCTTTGGTTAGCGTCGATGACAACGATGTTTAAGAAAATGTTTTTCATCCTCAACCAAATTTTGTAGTTGGTCATCTATCTTCGGGTTTATTGTTCTAAAGTGTATTTTTCTCGTTCCAGTTATGTTTACATCAATTCTCTCTCCTCTCTCAGCATGATTACGGCGACCTCGACGAAAATGTGTTTTCATCTTCAACCAAATCACGTAGCTGTTGCTCAATTTTCTGTTTTTTGTTGTTCTAAACTGTGTTTTTCTGATTTAGGTTATGTTTACATTGATTCTCTCTCCTCTCTCACAATGGTTACAAAGATGTCGACGGAAATGTTTTTTTTATCTTTAACCAAATCTCGTAGTTGTTTCTCTATCTTCTAGTTTTTGTTGTTATAAATCATGTTTTTTCTAGTTCCGGTTATGTTTAAGTAACGAAATATTATAGATACCACATGTACCAAAATGTAATTAATGTATCAAATAATATCTATATATTAAAAAAATGTGAGTTTTTTTTTTATCCAACTTATAATTCACTCACAATTTTCATTCGTTTTTTTCAAAAGTTTTTCTTTATAATAAAAAAATAACTTCACTTTTCTACTTTTTTTCATAACTGCATCGATGATGATAATGATGATAATGATAAAATGCTCTCACTCTCTTTTGTTAACGTCGACGACGACAATGTCAACGAACATTTTTTTCATCATCAACTAACTTTCGTAGTTGATCCTCCATTTCTGGTTTTTGTTGTTTTAAACTATGTTTTTCTCATTTTTATAGTGTTATCACATTTTCCACCATTTTTAACAACATTTGTCACCGAAATAAGATTTTAGGGGCAAGGTATTTGGTTGATAACATAGTTGTATGAGATGTGTACATGATATTGTAGTGTTAACCACCTAATTCATGAAATTTTTCCCCACAAGATGACTAAAGAAGTAGAAGATTTATTTAACTGGATTGATGTAAAATGATGTCAACCGAGTTTAATTATTTTTGGTGTGTTAGTAAATGAAATATGCACGACTTCTGATATTTATTCTATTTTAGATGTGTTCAAAGATATGAAGAATAGAGGCTAATGTTGTAATCTACGTCGTAATCATTGATGTACTATGCAAATACAGATATGTAAATGATGCACTTCGTCTATTCAATCAAATGGAAGTCAAAAGAATATAATCATATCTTGTAACTTACAACTCTTTCATAATTTTTCTTTGTGATAAGAAAATACGGAGTGATGCATCTTGCTTAATGTATGATATGATGGTCAAGCAAATTAAAGATGATTTACCTATTTTCTTTGTTTTGATAGATGCATATGCGAAAAAAGGGAAGATTCAGGAGGCAAAAATATTTATATGAGGAGATGCTCAAACTGGTTGGACATCCTAATAGTGTTTCTTACACTACATTGACCAATGGATTTTGAAAGCGTGATTGTCTAGATGAGGCCAAAGAAATGTTTGATTTGATGTTTAGCAAAAGTTGTGTTCCAAATGTAGTAATATATAAAGCCTCATCAATGGATTTTGCAAGTACAAGAGACTAGACGACGTAATATGATTATTCCGTGAGATGTCTCAAAAAATGTTTATTAGCGACACCATCACCTACATCACTCTTAACCAAATGCTTTATCAAGTCGGAGAATGTGCTCAAGCTGAAAAAGTTTTCCACGAGATGGGTTGCAATGATGTTTAACCTAGTCTCATGACCTACAACGTTTGGTTAAACGGACTTTGGCTTAACCGAAAGTTGGAGAAAACATTAAATTTATTTCAAAACCTGCAAAAGAGTGAGATGGAACTGGGCATTTACACATATAACATCATTATTGATAGGAAGTGCAAGGCCAAGAAGATGACAGATGTATCTGATTTTTTTTATAGTCTTAACTTAAAGAAGTGGAACAGTTATTGTAAGCTACAATGCAATGAATATTGTGGAAAATGTTTAAGGCAAGAAGTTGATGTGATGTTCAATCAAATGAAAGAGAATGGATACCTCCCAAATGGTCGTATTTGGAATATGCTGATTAGAGTCTTGCCTACAAATGGATTATGACTGACTTTTGATATTTATTCTATTTTTGATGTGCTCAAAGATATGGAGAATAGATGCTAATGTTGTAATCTACAATGCAACCATTGATGTATTATGCAAATACATATATGTAGATGATGCACTTCGCCTATTCAATCAAATGGAAGTCAAATGAATCTATTTATATCTTGTTACTTACAACACGTTCAAATTTTTTATTTGTGATTACAATAGATGGAATGATGTCTATTTCCTAAGGTATGATATGAGGAAATCAAAGATGATAAATGTATATGCGAAACAAAGGAAGGTTGTGGAGGCCAAAAATTTGTATGAGAAGGTGATCAAACTGGTTGTACATCCTGATACTGTTACTTACGCTACATTGATCAATGGTTTTGCAAGCATTATTGTCCGGATAAGACCAAACAAATGTTTGATTTAATGTTTAGCAAAAGTTGTGTTCCAGATGTAGAAACATATACAGCCTCATCAATGGATTTTTCAAGTACAAGAGATTAGACGACGGAATGAGATTATTCACACAGTGATCTAGGAGGTCTAGGGATTTTTCTTCTTGTGTCGAGGAAATATGTTTTTGTTTATAAATATTTTTTTTTATCTAAATTATTTTTGTATAAAACATTACCATAGTCCATAGAAATGAACTAGATACACAATGTAAGTAATGAATTTGTCACTCTAATAAAACGTTACAAAAACAGACAAATAAATTTTGCGGTGTAATTTTGTCTGATTCTCTTGTTTGTTGTTCAATATTGTGAAGTTGAGACCAATTATATAAACAATTGTTTTGAAAATTAAGAAAAGATAATATATACTATAATTAGATGAGAGGTTTGTTGGATTTATTTAAAACTATTTATGACATTTTGTACTAAAAAATTGGAAATCTAGGTTGTGTAACTTTCTTTGACAACTAATATAAATTTATTTAAAAAATTTAGAGTAGTTGAAAGTTGTTTCTTTTAGACTACTGGATTTTTCATGTAACTGTATAGTGTTTAATTTTTTTTTTATCTACTTCTCTTATATTATGTTTTCATTTATTTTCACGAAACAATTATTTTTTTTTTTTTGGAGAAAATTTCTAAAGACTCATGTCTCTTTTTTGCTACGGTCAATATAATTCGATTTGTTTTTTGTTTCAAAAAAAAAATATATATATATATATATATATACATCGTTGTAAACTACAATCATATATAATCATGGTTAGAATTTTTTTTTTTAAATGATTGAGATAAAGAATATATTGTGTTACTTAAAGAAAAAAAACTTTTGTTGCATATACAAAATAATATTAATAGGTGAGAGTCATACGGTGATTGAATTTGATTTTATTCACAAAAGAGCAGTACCCTAACGGTTGTAAATCTAAATCTTTGTGCTTCTACACCAGACCGGGGTTCGATCCCTGGTCTCTCCAGTTGAAGGAGATTATTTAATTAGTAACTAGCCAGTTGTGCTGTTGACAAAAAAAAAGAGCAATAGGAGACGTGCGGAGTGGAAATCGTAATTTTTTTTTTTAATCTCTAGGCAACTATTCTTACTTTAGATTTGTTATTTAATTTTTAATGATAGATGGTTAATGATTTAAAGTTGGTGAATCAACTAATGGAAACTAATCTTAAGTTTTTACATGAGATTAAAAAAATACTCTATATTATAAAATAATAATATTAGAAGATCAAAGAAGATATACTGGACATGTTCGTTTGTGCGTCTGGATGCAACTACGTTCGTTCGTGCGTTTGGATTCTGCATCCAGATGCACATCAAAACAAAATTACTAAAAATGACATGTTTATATAAATAACATTCATTGTTATTTTAATTATATATAACTCTATTTAATTTTAAAATAATGTCAAATTAATAATGCTAAAACCGCAAAAACTGTAATTCCCGCCAAAAATGCAAAAATATAATTTCCCGCCAAAACCGAGAAAATGTAATTTCCCGCCAAAACCGCAAAATGTAATTTCCCGCCAAAATCGCAAAAATGTGTCATTTCCCGCCAAAACAGCAAAAAATGCAATTTCCCACCAAAACCGCAAAAATTTAATTTCCAGCCAAAACAGCTAAAATGTAATTTCCCGCCAAAACCGCAACAATATAATTTCCCGCCAAAACAGTAAAAAGTGTCATTTCCTGCCAAATCCGAAAAAATACAATTTCCCGACATCACTGTAAAAAATGTAATTTCCCGCCAAAACTGCAAAAATGTAATTTTCCACCAAAACCGTAAAATAAAGTAATTTCCCTCCAAACCCGCAAAAAAATAGTATCCCGGCAAAACCGCAGAAATACAATTTTCCGAAAAACCCGTAAAAAGTACTTTCCCGCCAAAACTACACAATTTTAATTTGTTTTCAATTTAAATTTTTAAATTTTTAAATTTTTAAATTTTAAATTTTAAATTTTTTAATTTTTTAAAATTTTTGAATTTTAGTTTTTAATTTTTAATTTTTGAAATTATAATTTTTAAACTTTTTAAATTTTTTTTTTGAAATTTTTTAATTTTATTTTTTTTGTTCATAGTTTTAAATTATTGGATTTTTAAATTTATATATTATTAACTTTTAGAATTTTAGAATTTTAAATTTTTTATTTTTTAAACTTTAGGTGTTGTAATAGTCAATATTAAAATTTGGTTTTTAGATTTTTATTTTTAGGGATAGTTTAACTTTTAATGTTGAAATAACTGTATTTTAGTTTTTTAGTTATTTGAGATGAGTTTGGTGCATCTGTATGCGTTTTCAAAACTCATCCAGATTTTCATAAAAATCTGGATGAGTTTGTAAAACGCATCCGAATGCAGCATCTGGATGAGATCTTAAATGACAAATAAACGAACAAAATTTGGATGATGCATCCAGACGCGCAAACGAACATGTCCACTATATCGAAATCATTAATATAAAATGAAACTTGATATTCTACGTCGAAGTCACAAAGAAGACATTAATAAAAGTCGTGTGTAATAAATATAATAATAATATTTATGGATCCTATTAAGGAACATATTAACTTTGTAATACTTAAAAATTGTTCATCATTTATTATAAGTCTATGCACTGTGTTTTATTCCATCGTATAGATTTTATTTTATTTTTGCAGCATAGTAATGCTATATAGGCCCTAATGTCTTCTATTAGGGGCTCACTTTCTTATTAATTAATTAATAAAGGAAGACTTGACAAAAAAAAGTAATGCTATCTAATACTTTATATATATAAAAACAAATAAGATGTTTTTATGGATATGTGACGTGTCAATCTAATGCCCGCGTAGTAATGCCATCAAATACTTTTTATATAAAAAAAAATAAAGAATAGTTGAAGAAAAAGTCATATCATATCCACATATATGGTAGTTTTAACTATTTTAAGAGTTTTTGAACACGAAAATTTTAAAAAGGTTCTAATTCTGGTCTGGGTAGAACCGGAAAAATATTTAGTATAATCTAAATTTTTATAATAGATTTATGATATTTTTTATATTAAAAAGAAAAACTAAGAAAATAGTTTCGTAGTTTTATTCCAATAGAAAAAAAAAACTTAAACAATTTCAAGACCGCTCTAGGGACCCTCTTAAAAATATTATACAAAATGTTAGGACTCCTCTTAAATTTTTGTACTATAACCTCTACAAAAATTTGTATTCGTTTGTCATTTTTGAGTTTATCTTTACATTTATATAAAACTATTTTAATATAGTTTTTTTCGATATGTCTACTCTAAATAATCTCTACAGTGCTATTACTTATTTATTTTTCAAATAATTAAAACAAAAATTTAATGTAATTAAAATAATTATTTATTTTATTTTAATAATTTATATCCAAAAAAAATTATGGACCCCCTTTAACCACGTGCCCCGGGACGGTCACCCTTTTGCCCTAAAAATTAAGCCGGCTCTGTCGACATATCCCCATTTATATATTGTGTAATTTCTCTCCCCCTAATTTTTACTATCCTAATTATCCTAAACCAAACAAATTTTTTTACTATCTAATTATCCTAAAATTTTTTATCAGTTTAAACTAAAGTTCATATCTTCTTATTAGGCTACAATTTTATATATTTGTTTAGTCTTTTTTATTTATTCATTTTTTATGCAGGACCATCTATAATAATACTAATAAATTAAATAAAATATATCCCAAAAAAAGCCACAACTTTTTAAATATTTTTTCAAATTTATTTTATTTTCAAGTACTGAAATATTAAGTAACCTATTAGACTAGACGTAGCAGTACATTAAATGCATCGCATATTATCTCTATATTAAAAAAAAACAAAAAATGCTCAATTTGTTTTTTATCCAACGGTTAATAATTTAGTTACAACTTTCAAGTGTTTTGAAGTCTTTCTTTAAAATTTTTTAAAGAAAACTTCTCTCTCCTTTTTCTCAAACTGCAACATTGGCGACGATATCTCTTTGGTCTCTTTGAAACTTCTGTCTTCGGTTTCTCAATTTTAAATTTGAGATTTTTTAGGGTGATTCAACGTTATTCAACCTTGCCGCTTCCCTCTCTCATCTCTCCTCTCTCCTCTCTCCTTTTTTTCCACCATTGTTACGCGATGATGATGATGAAGAAACGCTCTCTTTGGACGACGATGACGTGGACGAAGATGATTCTTCATCTTCACCAAAATCCAGTAGCTGTTCGTCCTAGTTTTTGTAGTTCCGACATAGATTCTCTCTACTCTCTCATTATGTTTTCGACGAGAACCAAGTTTCATTTTAAACCAAAATCGCTGCTCCAATTTCTGGGTTTTCTGGTTCAAAAATAGGTTTTTCTAGCGTTTCTCTCTCCTCTCTCACTATGTTTTCTTCAGGGACCAAGTTTCATCTTAAACCAAAACCCGCTGCTCCTCCAACTTCAAGGTTTTCTGGTTTAAAACTGGGTTTTTCTGGAGTTTCTCTCTCTTCTCTCACTGTGTTTTCGACGGGAACCAAGTTTTATCTTAAATCAACCCGCTGATCCTCCAACTTCTGGGTTTTCTGGTTCAAAACTGGGTTTTTCTAGAGTTTCTCTCTCATCTCTCACTGTGTTTTCGACGGGAACCAGGTTTCATATTAAACCAAAACCCGTTGCTCCTCCAATTTCTGAGTTTTCTGGTTCAAAATTGTGTTTTCCTGGCGTTTCTCTCTCTCTTCTCTCACCACCATGGTTATGACTAGGAGTTTTCAACTTCAAGGAACGTTGACTTAAAAAAATACAGATATGACCACTAGGGTATGAATTTATCTGGTGTCATTCACTTGTTCGATGTGATGATCTGGTCTCATCCTCGTCCTTTCAATTATATAGTTTTGTAAACTTTTAAGTGGGATTGTTATAATGAAAGAGTTTTATGCTGTAATCACCCTGGGCGAGAAGATGGAGAAAATGGGGATTCATCATAATATGTACACTTATAGTGTCTTGATCAATTATTTTTGCCACACCACCAATTATGATCGAATATCCGAAGATTTAGGTATCATTGGAAAGATGATGAAAATTGGTCAAACTCCAAGTCTTATCACACTATCAACCATTCTAAAAGGTTTCTGTCACCGAGATAAAATTGTTGATGCGGTGTATTTGGTCGATAGCATGGCTGATATGAGATGTATACTTGACACAGTGGCGTTCACCTCTTTGATTCATGGATTTTTCCTCCACAAGATGGCCAAAGAAGCGGTTGAGTTATTTAACCGAATTGTTGAGAAAAGATTTCCACTGAGTTTGATAACTTAAGGTGCGTTAGTCAATGGTTTATGCAGGACAAGTGATGTTGCTTTGGCTTGGAAATTTCTCATGGATATGCAGCAAGTTAATATAAAGGCTAATGTGGTTATCTATAGCGCTGTCATTGATTCTCCATGCAAATCCAGATTTGTGGATAATGCACTTGGCTTAATCAAATAAAATTCAAATGAATCATACCAGATCTTATCACCTATAATTCCCTCATAATTTTCTTTTATGATTGGAAAAGATAGAGTGATGCGTCTCGCCTAAGGTCTGATATGATTGACAAGCACATCAAAGGCGATGTACTTACTTTCAATGCATTCATAGATGCATCTTTGAAACAAGGAAAGATTATGGAGGCCAAAAATTTGTATGAGGAGAAGATGAAACTGGTTGTACATTACATTGATTCTGATACCGTTACTTACACTATATTGATCGATGGACTTTGTAAGCATGATTGCCTAAATGAGGCCAAAGAAATGTCTGGTTTAATGGTTTGCAAAAGTTGTGTTCCAGATGTAGCAGCATACAAGAGAGTAGACGACAGAATAAGACTATTTTGTGAGATGTCTCAAAGAGGGTTTATTGGCGACACCTCCACCACTTTTATCCAAATTCTTTATCAAGCCGGAGAATGTGCTCAAGCTGAAAAACTTTTCCACGAGATGGGTTGCAATGGTGTGCAACTTACTATAATGACCTACAACGTTCGGTTAAACAAACTTTGTGCTAACCGAAAGTTGCAGAAAGCATTGGTCTTATTCCAAAACCTGCAAAAGAGTGAGATAGAGTTGGACATTTACACATATAACGTCATTATTGATGGGATGTGCAAGGCTAAGAAATTGAAAGATGCCTCAGATTTGTTTTATAGCATGAAACTTAGAGGAGTGAAACCGAATGTTGGAAGATATAATACAATGATCTATGGATTTTGTGGGAAAAGTTTAAGATAAGAAGCAGATGTGCTGTTCAAACAAATGAAAGAGGATGGATACCTCCC
>OVAW01000558.1:0-13719 GCA_900406365.1 Heliophila coronopifolia | reverse complement strand
CAAGGTCGAAGAAAAAATCAGCACAAGCATTCACCAAGTTGATATACTAATACTAATTTTAAAGATGATGTTGATTTGATGATTTACTGGCCTTTAATCTCAAGATAATAATATAATAATAGAGTCGGTATACAGAATATATATAAATTAGATGGCATGGCCCCCACAGCTATTAGAGGATTTAGCTTAAAAGGACTGAGTCCTTAAATGGCTATTAATGTATTTATAATTTTTTTTATCAACAAAACCGTTTAATTCTCAATCCTTTGCGGAAAGTTGGAGTCAAACTCCGGTGAAGAAAGTCTAAGAGATGGATATTTTATCACTTGCAAAATAGGGAGATAAAAAATTTAAGAAAACAAAAAAAAAAATTATGAATTTAAGGGGGGCATAAGTCCTGGATTGTTTACTTTTGCAATTTCCTAGATCTGTCTTGCAACTTCCTAGATCCGTCTCTAAATATTTTTTTAATGTATACTCTCTTTGTATTTTAATAAGTGACATTTTAAAAAGTAATTTTTGTAAATAAATAAACGGCGGTTTATGCAAAATGTTCATTTTTCCAAATTTATTTCTATGTAATGCTTAGTAATAAGTATGAAAGATAAATCATTTATTAAGAGTAAAATAGTCCAAAATATTTTACTTTAGTAACTACGCAAAACTCTAAAAAATCATTTATAAAAATGCGGAAAAAGTATATAATTACAAACGGAATATAAGAGAATAAAAAGTAGTAGACTGGATCCTAAAATTTTGGAATCCAAAACCAAATACTTTTTATTATAAAAATTAATTTATCTAATATTTAGTGGCAAAAATTAATATTTTGCAAAATTTAGGGGTTTCAAAAAAATAAAAAATTGGGTCAGAAATTAACCATTAAATTTGGAGACTACTACCTAAGTCTCAAAGGATTTGGTCTAGGATAACATTGCAAGTAGGTAGCAGATCAATAAAAAATTGTGGCGAGACGTCATGACAATGTTCAATGGTAGGATCAAGATATTTGATGGATGCCAAATTGTGTATCAACTTGATAGATGATGCAAATTTGGTGTCCAAATATTACATTCACGTAGTCACGTTGATATATGTATTGTATTAGTTACATCTCAAAAATACTCATTATGTATAATATGCGAAATTCACTTTTTCGCTTGTTTTTAGAGTTAGAATTATTTTGTAATTCAATTTTTCGGATTTTAATCAGTTATAGAATAGCGTTTTGTGTTCAGTTCTATTTCGGTTTTCTTTTGTTATTTAATGTAGAAAAATTAATCTATTTAAATAATCTTAAAACATTGTTCAATTACGGGTTCAATAAAATTTTGTTTGGTAAGCGAATCAGTTTAACGTAACTCAAGGACAAGAGCTTGCATTTGCTCTGGTGACTAAAGAGCACTTGTGCTTTCATTTAAAATATATGATTAAAAATGATATTTGAATGTATGAGATTGATATTTTAACTTTAAATTTGGAAAAAAAAATATTATTTTTTATTTTATTTTATGTTGTATAAAATTGGTCTAGTTTGAAATAATTTCTATCAAATAAAAATTTAAGAAAATTATGTGGATCTCCTTAAACTTGGGTCCTAAGCATCAGCCTCAGAAGACGGGCCTGGGTGCGGAAAAGAAACACAGTCTTAAAGAGAGCAATGGCAAAAAAAAGTTGTGCAGTTATCACACATCCACCAATGTGATGTTCATTTAAAGAAGTCGATTGTGTGTTCATGAAGGGTTGATCTAGAAGATTCTAAAACAAGCACGCAGGACCGGTTTAGAGGGGGGATCGTCTGTCCGGGAGCCCATTGTAATTTTTTTTTATAAATAGGGCTCATAAAATATGATATTAAGAGTCCATATAAAAAAAATTGTAGTGTAATATTAGAGATATTTTTTATTTTCGACCAGGGTCCATGATTTGTTGAGACACACCTGCAAGCATGAACGAAGTGTCGGTCCTGGCCCAAGTCCAAAAAAAAATTCTATATAATAAATTGTTATTTAAAAAATTTGTGACAAAAATTTATATTTTAAGTTATTTTGGTACCTATATTATAAAAATTTAGGTCAAAATATTTAAAAAAAAAAAAGAGAACCGAGGCAAATGTTTCTTTAGTTATGATGCATGGCCGGACCTGCACCCACACGTTTCCAACATTTTACAATTATGAAATGAAGCAATGAGTTGCAATGCCAAATGCACCGACATGACAATTTTTGAGGTTGAGTACATTTAGTTTCTAGTTAACTGTTGCAAATTATATGATTGCCTGAGTGAAAATTGAATTTGATTGCCATGAATTTTGTTGCTGGTTTTTTAGAATGTCTAGTAATTGAAGCGGCCCACCAAGTTAGCTCATATCTTTTGATAGTTAGGAAAATGTACTGTCTTGATCGCGTAACAAAAAAATGCGTGGACGAGATAATGAAGTTGCACATGGTTGCTTTGAATATAATTTAGTAATTAAGAGATACGATGTTATTGTTTTTAAAAAATCATTCCAAAAAGCTTTGGGGACCCATACGCATTTTGAGCACATGATGTATTTAATATGGTTAGAAAACAAGAACTTATTTATTTTATTTTTTTGTATAACAACAAGAAAGTATTACGCATGCAAAGAATGTCTACTTAGAAGAACAAAAACAGCATTTGTCTTAAACCACCAAAATATCACAAAAACTTAGATTCCATTTCTATATGTTTTATATAAAAAAAGTAAACCACGTGATATAAACCAAATGTGTTTTTTTTTTTTTTTTTTTTTAAAANTTTTTTTTTTTTTTTTTTTTGAAAATATCATATCTTTAAAAAAATTTTTGTCAAACCTCCTCAAACCTAAACCTAGGCACGGGATGATTGCGCATCTACCAATGGATTTGGAAGTATAGTCCTCAGTTCCAAGTTGATCTTGAACTATCGTTAGGCCGTGATGCAACCGAGTATGGTACACATGGACAAATCCAGGGGGTGCACGAGAGGGGCCATGCTCCTTAGATCAGAAAATTTAATATTTTTCCATGTAAAATTTGAATATGTCACTCTAAATTTTTTTTTTTTGCCTTCTTTAAAACTTTGTCATAAATTCGTCATTGGTAGTTTGATACATGTCTAGATGGTATATCTCTCATCTTGGGAACGAAGCCCGTGACCTACTTCCTCTCCTCTTTCGTCTTGCTCTTCATGCAGCAGCGGACAGAAGATTAAAGCCCCATACTCTTATTAAGAAATGTTAATTACAAATTGAAAATATACCCTAATGTCTATCAAAATATTAAAAGTGCCACATGCATGTGTTTCACTTTCCCCCCTCCCCCATTTTAATTTTATTGTCTAGATTCGCCTTTGGGTACATGTGCAAAGTAAGTAATGACAAAATTTTTAACGGAATTTTTGGTCGTGAACTGAGACTTTAAAATAGCGATTAGAATAGATGGAATCCGATTATAGGGCTGTCAAAGTAAGTAGACCGCCATTTTTCTAAAAACCGACAGGTTAAATAGGCTATCTTTGTTAGTCCATGCAGGATAACGGAATAAATCTGTTGTGGCCAAGACTTCACCGTGCGGGCAAGCACTAACGCAAGCTTCCCTACGGTCTAGACCCAATTTTTTCAGTAACTATTTTTATTAAAAAAATGTTTAATTCATCAAAGAAATGCTATATGAGACGATAAAGTGGCACTAAACCTCCCAATATATCAAGTTGATGCCTCGTTGGATGAATGAAGGTCAGACTAGTGACGGTGGATGGCGTCAATGATGAGAAATTTGTATAAAACGTAACTTTAGTTATTTTAAATTACATCACTAGCAATATCCATAATTTACAAATACTACATAACATTCTAGCTTTTACACCATACTTAATGAAACGTGTAACTACCAAAAACTATTTTTTTTTTCATGAAACCAAGACGAACAAAAATTTATGTAATTATTATGAAAAAGCCGATTACAAAAGGGCATTATTTAGTCTCCGCTTCCTCATTGACATGACATAACCTAGCCCGGCCAGGATTTAGCAAAGAGTCTGACATTCTCCATCCCTATCAAAAATTGAAACCTCCCTTTTATCATCACCAATTTGATCTTTTGTAATTATCAAACCATAGGTGTGAACCAACACAATCCGCTACGGTGCAAATATGGTCATATGTATTTAGGATCAAATTAAAAGTGGGCATTTGGGGTGTAAACCCATATTTCTTCACGAGCTATGCGGGGGGATGCCCGCAGTTATGCGGTTTTAGCTTAAATTGACCACCAGTCACTAAAAGCTCAGCTACAGCCGCCCAAAACAAAAGGACCACCCAAACAATATAGGGTGTTTTGGCTTTTTGGAAAAACAAGTTATGTATCTTTTGAAAAAAAAAATAATTTTTTGGACAATTTCAGGACGGCGCATGGAAAAGCTTGTGGAAACCCCATTGCGCGGTGCATTCATGGTCATAAACATTTTTTACCGCATGCCCGCATGGACTTCAACTTACCTGGCCCATTAACCCGCATGCCTTTTCCCAAAACCGCAGTTGGGCGGCCCTAACCAATTGACACCTATAATAATACACTGATTTCCACCAACGTACCTCTTCTGCAGCCCTGTTTTTGAAGATTCCATACGACTTAGAAACCATTTCACACGACTCAGCAATTCGAGACTCGAGCTCATATTCCATGGGAGCAAAAGCAGGATCTTGTAGCTCCATTGATTTTGGGCTACTATCTTTTGATTGATTCATGAAATGAAGAAGCACATGTGCCTGTATATCATAACAAAACCGAATGAGAAAATTCAGTCTTTAATTACTTCATCTCCATCGAGTAGAGATATAAGAAATTGGATAATCATCCCACATGAAATGCCGCTTTGAGAATGTCATCTGAGTTAGCCTGATGCTTGAGAAGTGCATAGACTTTACCCTTGGTAGGGCTGTACGTCACCATGTATTGTTCTTTCTGCAATAAGTAGAGGATAGAGTCAAGTATGAAGATAAAAAAGACAAAGCTTGATATTTGACTAAGGGAAAAAATGCATACGTCGAAAAACGGCTTTACTGCTAGATATGTGCTAGGATCTTGGAATGCATCCTTAAATCTGGCTCCTGGCAAATGATATGAAGATACATTTCAGTAAGGCTAACAAAGAGAGAGAGAGTATAGCTTCAATTGAATGCTACTAACACATACCAAGCATCACCGGCCGATCTTCCACCCAAGGAAAAGTGAATATCTTTTCTTGGATATTACCTTCATGCAGCGACGGAACCCGGCCTGAAAAATAGATGGAGAGTTCAATTTTGAATGTGACAGACCTCAAAAAAGTTGGACATTAGAGATTGGGATGAGAAATCTGAGCTAACAGAGCATCATATATTACCTGTTTTGAGAAAAGACTCCACTGCTACTGTAAATCTCGCACGGTTAAGTGTATGCAATACTACAGATCTAACCTGAAAGGGAACCCAGCCAAATTTTTAAAGAAATGTCCAGAAAACCCCAAGTGAATTAAACTAGATATATTTGAAACGGAAGTGAATTCAACCTCTTGATATGAGCTCAGGAGATAACCACATGATAGAAGACCAAAGGTTGTGAACAACGAAGGATTTCTTTTGGATATCATAATGCTAAACCCGGTTCCCATCTTCCCATACAAAATAATCATAACACATGTTAACAGTGTTCAGAACTCAAAAATACATGATACAGTAAGCACTTCACAACAGCAAACAGAATCTATTGTGAGACCCACTAGCAACAAGTAGCAATGTTGCATCTAGAACTCCATGATTCATTCCGCTTGACAGAAAACACCAACAAAACACACGAGAAACAATTAGAAACGATGCTAAAAGAGGGCTTACCAGATCTGCAATATTACCAACGCACTCTCCCTTAGCAGTGACATCTCCTATGTTCTCTCCTTTAGCAAAGGCTTTATATATCGGTGTACGAGTAGATGTTGATGTTACAGCTGCAACATTCTGTAATACAATAATGTAAGATGCAAATCAATAATTTGATGGAAAAAAAAAANAAAAAAAAAATCAGATGCATTAATATGAACACCAACAAAACATTAACAATTAACAGCAAACCAGACAAACATTTTGAAGCAAGGTAATCTGTCCTATGGAACAACCCCGCCCGAACCCAACAGGCTCGTATTCCCTCATTTTTTGGATTCGGCCACTCACCCGCAGAAAAAAACAAAAACTCTCAATTATCTGACAGTGCAAGCAACTATTTTCTATAGAAAGAGAGCATTTCGTTTAACTAAGAAATGTAGGATCAATCATTTGTAGCATAGGAGACTCCATATTGGCTAGAATCAACCAGAAAGTGTCCAAGAACCTTCTCTCGGTTTGGTTCACTTAGGCTCTACTTGTTAACCCTCACATGTTTCTCAACTAGGCTTTTTTACTCTTTTCTGGCTTATTTGAACCTATCTAGCTCTGTCAAGCATTTGTAAGAACCCTTCTTCCTTTTGGTAATCTAAATTCTCTTTCTTATTAAAAAACAATATTGTGAAGCTCAAAGAGATTATTATGAGTGTTAAGCGATGATGATAATACCTTAACAACATTAGCAGCACAAGCCAGTGGAAGAAAAAGGTGTGGAACTGCAGCAGTCACCAACTCTACCCCAGCCCCCAACTCCATTAAGAGATCCCCAGAAAACCGTAACTGTAATTCAAAATGAGTTAGAAGGTTCTCAGTCAACCAGGGCAATGTTAAGTTATCAAACAACCGAACAAGTACCTGTTTCAAATCATAATCAAATTTCTTTCCCTGCCGTGCAAAAAGCATTTTCCCAACACGCCCAGCACCATCCTGCAAGATTTATATGATCTTCAGCAATGAGTAAGCCATGTTATGGGAAAGGTTGGTATACTTCTGCAAAACTTTAGATATGAAGTTTCCATGTGTAATGTAATTGAAGAAAACCGTGCATCAAAAGGAGCTTACAAAATGCAAATATTTATAAGATAAAAGAGTACAAAAAAAGTCTTGAAATGTTGTTTTCATAACAACGGACTGAGAGTTACGCTTAGTTTTAAAAAGCATGACACGCAAAGAGGTGCAAAGCCATCCGTCTAGCGCCCAGAACCTAAGGCTTAAATTTTCTAACTAAGGAGTTATGAGAAAGTTAACCTTGAGAATCCAATTGATGGCAACAGCAGCAGAAGCAGAACTGTTTCTTGAGGCTCCAACTGAATTCAGAAGAGTTTGAGTAGTAAACACACCCATGGCTCCACCAAAGAAATGCTACAACAAGGCAGTCAAAAAAATCAATACACTCAGAGCCGTCTCAAATTTTTGGAGTGCCCCCTTCAATTTTTTTTTATTAAACGGTTTTTGACTATAGTAAAATATATTTTTTTTTAAATTCACTTCAGAAAAAACATTGAATTAGAGTCGGGACCGGGACTAGTGTGACCGCTCCATTTGCACGCAGTCTTCTAAGACAGACTAAATACACTGAACTATAAGAGCTTAGAAAGATGAAGAATCAAATACCTTCAAAGCTCTCCAAGTCATATAGGGAACATAAGACTCAGTAACACTGCCTGGAAATCCTTCAGGTACAACATAAGATTTGAGGAACGAACCTACATCCTGTAACATGATAAATAATGATTACAATTTCCTTTCAATTTGATTCGTATCACTAAAAAACCTAAGAAATTGGGAAATTCAAAGACGGATTCGAAGGAATAATGTAAAAATCCATGGGGGGACCTGGCTTACATCAAAAGGAGTCTGAGGAGACTCTAAACTAATAGAACGGACCGAATTCCTCTTAAATCTACCGGAACCATCGCTCTCAGCGACGTACTTCCAGCGACGTCCATCGATCTCCTCGCAACAGATCAATCGTAGAGTTGAATCAAGAAACTGTGAATCAGGGATAGTATGAGGGGGATCATCGAGGAGCGTGGAAGTGGGAGGGGAGGCGAGAGAGGCGCTGATTCGTAGAGTTTCGCGGGAGAGGAGACGGACGGAGTCAGAGGAGGAGGAAGGAAGGGAGTCAGGTGAAGAGTGTTTGAGGTTTAGGGGCGGCATTGTTGAGATGAATGTGGTGAAGAAATTGAGGAAGGAAGGAAGGAGGAAAAGAGGGGTTTCAGGGCGGAGGAAACGAGGGAGGGAGCATAAGACGCGGAAACAGTTGTTCCACTTGTTAGTTTTGACTACTCACATAGATATTCAGCTGCTAAATATATAAGGAAAAAATGCAAAAAAAAAAACTCTTGAACTATCCGAAAAATTGCAAGAAAATTTTCGAAGTATATAAAATGCAAAATAAATCTCGAATTATATAAAATCCAGCAAAACAAACTTCGTTTATAAACTGTAAAATAAATTTTGAAGTTACTAAAAATCTGCAAAAATAAACCTCGAATTTATTGAAAAACAGCAAAATAAATTTTGATCTATATAAACTGCAAAAATAAACATCGATCTATGAAATTTTAAATAGACATCGATCTTATTAAAAACATTATTTAGCGGTTTTGGCAGGAAATATAGTTTTCCAACTTTGACGGGAAATAATAATTTTGAGGTTTTGGCAGGAAATAATAACTTTGCGATTTTTGCAGGAAATGAGATTTAGCGATTTTGGCGGGAAATCATAATTTTGCAATTTTGGAATGAAAATATAATTTTATAAAATTCGAGGTTTATTTTGCATTTTATATAGTTCGAGGTTTTTCTTGCATGTTTTGGATAGTTCGAGGTTTTTCTTGCATTTTTCGGATGGTTCGAAGTTTTTTTTTGCATTTTTCCCAATATATAATTATGTATTTGTTTTTAATCCAACAAAATACGAAACTTTTAATTTAGCAAAAAAATATTTAACTAAATATCCTTGGAGGGATCGGATGTTCGGGTATTCGGATTGGTTTGGTTTGTAATATTCGGATTATTGGAATTTGAGTGGTGAAATTTGTTATCTCTTCAGGGAAAATATTTTTGGTTCGGGTTTTGTTCGATTTTGGTTTGGATCCTCGGAAAATTTATATTTTTAGAAAAATAGTCAAGTTTAGTTTGGTTATTAATTTTTTATTATTACTATTTGTTTGTATTTTTAAAATAGATTTAGTTTAGTTTATTTGTATGTTTAAAACATAACGATAAAACTAAAATTAAGAAAAATTGTAATAACATTTATTTTTGAAATTTAATATAAAAAGTCGATAGACTAATATTAATATTAGTATTAAAATGTCTNGCGGGGGCCTCTTAAAGGGTGGGTCGCCCCCTTCAAAAATTTTCCTTTTTTTTTTTTTTTTTTTTTTTTTTTTTGCAACATCTCATATTAATTTCAAATAACAAATGTAGTAATCTAACATTCTTATATAATCATATTGCATCTTCATTCTAACTTTTTATCATTAAAAATCTTTCTAAAAAGTACATTAATAAGTAGTCGTTTATAATTTATAAATAAATATATGTATATATATAAACATTTTTATAATTTTATTTATTTATTTATTTATTTTAATTCAGAAAAATAATTCCTGTTCAAATTTCAATTTATGCCAGAAAATCTAGTTACACGTTTGAGAATCAAAATTAGTCCAAATAAAAAAATTGATTCGGATCTATCTGAGTCAAAAATCTTCTAATTCCATACGTACGAAAAATAATTGTTTGGACGGAAAATTTGTCCACTGTTAAGTAGTCTAGTGCAATTTGAATACGGAAGTGTCTAGGTAATAAACTGTGCTAATTTTAAGGGGAAAAAGCTATTAGTAGGCCAACGACATATTTTATTGATTAATTGACGACAATGGAACTGAGTTTTTTTTTTTTTTTTCATAATGGAACTGAGTATATAGAATAACAACCAAACAACATAACCACTAGATTTCAACGAACTTACATCTACTACGCATAAAATAAAACTTATATACTGACTACTTAAAACACAAATCAAACATCAAAAAGATAAATATAAAAAGATTTCCCTTCTCCAAAATCAAACATTTAGCAAAAAAAAAAGTAATTGTTTTAGTTCGTTATCTTATAATTTTATTTTGAGTTTTGCTTTTTTTTTTTAATTCAGTGTTTTTATATATTAATCAATTAAATGTACATATGTACATATTTAGATTACTATTTGTTTTTGATTATTTATATTTTACACTACTAAAATAACTAAGTAATTTTCCGCGCGATGCTCATATTTAGTTTTTTGAAAAAAAACAATAGATTTTTAAGTTTTAAATCTTTTAAATTTTTTATTTACGAAAAAATAATATTAATATATTTTGTATAAAGATAAACTATTATAGTTGCATGGATTTTTTCTCTGCAAATATGATAATAATTTTTTAAGATAGATTGAAGTATATTTTACATTATAAAAATAATTTGAGGATTTTTTTTTTTTTTCCTGATTTAATCTGGTATTTTACATGAACCTATGCTTTTTTCCATTAAAAAAATTTCTTTAATTTTATTAACATTTTTTGCAGCTTATAAAAATAAAATCAAAACCCGCCCCAAGTCGCAAGCAACATCGACTTTCTCCATAAATTGAGAAACATAATAAATTATACAAAAACTTAAAAAGTTTGACAACATAATTCATCTCCATACCCAAACAAAAGAACAAAAAACAATATAAAATTACATAATTGAAGAGAATAGGAAAGATGGACAAATATCACTTATTTAATAAACGTAAGAATTTAAACGTAAACTCTTAACTGTCGACAGCAAGCAAAGTACAGAACAAACTGTAAATTTTTTGTCTTTAAAAACTAATTTGTCTCGGCAACGGTTCTTACAATAAAAGCAAGATGACCTAGACATAGTATTGTTGCGGACGATATGAACTTCATAGGAATCGATTTGAAGAACATGACCAGGTTTCACATACATGTTTTGTCCAAACAAACAATCGATATGAAGAGTCGTGCAACACTCATCACACGAGTAAAACCCCTTTTTGGTTGAATCAACAATCTTTTTTTCGCATACATCACACCATTCCGAATGTTCCTTTTCCTTCTCTACTTCGTAAAATGTGAGAAAATGTTCGTCATGCTTATACTTCGCTTTGTATGGTAATGTAGCACACCTAAAACATATAATATAATCGCATTCGATGCAATTTAGTTTCCGACTACGATTATATCTACCGGCACTTTCTTGGCAGATTACACATGTTGTTGACTCTTCTATTTCTGGTGGTAAAGCTAGGTATAGAGAATGTGTATGACCTTCGTATTGAAATGGCTCGGAAACTGAACCGCAACTTAAATCTATGAAACGTCCTTCGGATTCCTCGTAGAAGAATCCATAACTTTCTCGAGTACAAATATTACAGCGTAAATATGCGTCGTGGACATCTTCTAAAACTTTTAGTGTAAGTGGACGAGCATACAACGGATGATGTTTCTTCATAGGAGAATTTGCGCATCTTTCGTGTAGAATGAAGCTACATTGCTCCTCCATACAAGAAAAATAGTTACCTTCATATATTTTAAGGACGCACGCTTGACAAAAATGTTCTTCGTTGTAAGCTTTACACTTCTCGAGTTTCAGCCGATGGTCATGAGAAAAGTGGAGAATTATTCCATCGGATAACTTCACATATGGTTCAATAATCACCTCAGGTTCTTCAGGTACTCCCTCAAGATCTTCCCCATCCCACAAATCTTTCCGCAACGCGCATCTTGAATGAACAAAATATTCATCACACTTTTTACAAGAGTATGCCCCAAAATTGCTTTCAACTTTTTTACGACATACTCCACATGACCATTCTCCTGATGGAAGAGGATATGTCAAGGCGAGACGGTGGTGGTGACGAGATATTTTTATGATATTTGGAAAATAGACACAATCTTGATGTACTACGAAGACACATCGAAGACAAATATAGGTGGGAATATTTTCTTTAATGAGACCACAAACATTGCAAGGTAAGAAAGTTTGTTTGGGAAAAAAGTTGAGAGAATGAGGATGTCTTTTTGGGTGGTCTATAACAATGAGTACCGGTTTCGTCGCACAAACCATATGCATAGTTAATTTGGTTGTAGGACAATGATAACCAATGCAAGAGATACTTCGTTTACAGTAGATGCAATTCGAATATCCGAATGGTAAAATGTAAAGTTGGAAAGAAAGAAATGGATAGTAAGGATGTTTGATCATAAGCGGAGACTCTACACAATCTTTGTGGAACATTTTATCACATGTGCCACAAAAGTAATAGCTTGAGCTTTGCTCATTGCTTATGCATACTCCGCAACAGAACTCATCCGAAGAAGGTTCAATATTGTTGCACCAAAAGAGAGGAAGTAAAGGGAGCTTACAAGTATCGGAATCAAGAATCCGCTCGACTTCCTGACAAGGGAAGTAAGGCGAAAGATCCACCGTTAAAACAAGCCTAGAATCTAGCATATGGTTGACTTCTTGATCCGCCGGTACAACATTCTCCATAGCTTTTGACATTACAATTTTGAGACGAGAAGAAGGACATATGAAAAGAGGTTGAAGACGGTGATCATCTTCCCCGGAGGAGGAAGTGAATTTAAGGAATTGTTTTCCATCGATTTCTTCCTCACAAAATATTCCCACAGAATTCATGATTATGGGTTGTGATAGTATTTCCCCACTCCATCCTCTTTTCATATATACATCTTGAAAAATATTTACAGCTAAGCTTGATTGATATGTTTATCATTTAAAATTTATAAATAATAATAACTATAGGTATCTTTATTTTATATTCTTTGTTAGTAAAAAATTCATTAAATACAATTTTCTGCTCTTGCTATTCTAATCTTTTTTTAGACCAATAATTTCATCAATCGACATTAAACAATATTCTTCTCCATCATCATCTTCACAAATATGAATTAATAATGAAAATGTCAAGTTATTAAAGTTAATATGTTCAAGACAAATAAAATATATTTACAAAAGGTCAAACAAAAAAGGTAGTTGTAAACTTGTAATAATGCTTCCTATCAAATATATCCCACATGGGAAGTTTAGACCATTATTGAGTGGTATATAATGAGGAAGGACCACTCCACTTATCACTAGCTAGTTTTAGGTTTGATGTCCATAATTCCTAATACTTCCATAGATGATATTGGTTAAAACAATAAATAATTATATTCGTAAAAGCAATAACTTTAAAATTTATATCATTAGACATGGAACCGTATGAGTCAACTAACGAAGAAAGTATTATAGAAAGAAATACGCTTCATTAGCAATAATTTTAGCATAAAATTTTTGGTGTGCTGTCAAAAAAGAAATTTTCAAATAACAACAAAGAAAAAAAAAGTATTCACCATTTAAATTGGTCAAAAAGATTAGCGCCGAAATCTCCTGGCCTAGAGGAATGGTTCGAGCTTCGGCCCAGATCACCCTCTGTTAAAAAAAAAATCTAAATATTGAGGGTCATATGTATCTTTCTCTCCCCCAATAAATCCGGCCCATATATTGGAGCGGATCCACAAAAAAAAATTAAGGGAAAATTTAAAAAAAAATTGGTTCGGGACAGTCAGGTCGGTTGGATTTCGGAAATTTAGGTAGGCAAAAAAAAAAAATTTAGGAGGGACAAAAAAAACTTAGAAGAGGCATAATTAAATTTTAAATAGATTTTTTTTTTACACCGAAAAAAAATTTCCTCAGATATATATATATATATATATATATATATATAACATATGTTT
>OVAW01000556.1:0-13748 GCA_900406365.1 Heliophila coronopifolia | reverse complement strand
CTCTAAACTTTTCTTTGAGTTCTTAGCAAGAACAATACCAGAAAAGGGAGAACAAGAAAATATGAAGCTTACCGGAAATTTCCAGCAAATTCCAACAGTGCAACTTTTGCTTATTTGCACTTTAAACCCTTGATTTCAAGACATAGATCAACAAAATCCTTTTTTTTTCTATACGATAACCAAACAAATCTAAAATCTAAATGAAAGGATGGCATCAAGTAATGGACTATGGCCATAAATAGTGGTAATAAAACCAAATAAGAAAGATGAAATGTGGGTGGCCTTTCGTTCATCGTAAAACTGAACCACTTTGAGATAGACATTTGTGTCGCTATAGAAGAGTCAACTAATCACGTATTTGAATATGACCTGACCCGACAAGAAAGTAAGTGTCTATTTTTAGAGTTTTGTGATGATACATATACGGTCCAAAATAAACGAAAGTACACTTTTTTACTTATCTCTTTAGGTTTATATATGTATTTTAAGAAAAATTAATATCCACAACTTTTTACAAAATTTAGGGCTAGTCAGTGTATACTGTTTTTTTTCTTCCAACCGTTATTTATATAATGCGATTAAAAATACATTATCAAAGGCTGGAACCTCAAATAGTTACTATATTAGTATACTAGCAGGTTGGTGAATATACTAAATGATATAAAAGATGACAAAAAATGATATACACAACACATGTATCCGATCTTGAAAATTTGCGAGGCTTGAACCAAACTAAAATTTACGAGTCATTTTCTTCATAAAAAATATTTTTTAGATAGAACTTAAATCTAATAAAAAATATTTTTTAAAATTTTGGACAGGCCGCCGCTCTCAATTTTAGCGGGAGCACTGTCAACCATATATGCAAAGTTATTTTTTTTTAAATGCGATTTTTTATTTAGTGACAAAATACGCTTAATGTAATTGAATCCGTATCAGATTTTAGTGTAGTACTTATAAGTAATATTATTTTTTCAACATTTAATATTAAGTATGGAGAATTAGGTGCATAAAATGTGGAGCCCGAGGAGGGACAGCGAGGACTTCAATAAAGTCGGTTTGGTGAGGGAGAAGGTACATGTCATGTCTAAATAATAGTCTAAATAATACAATGTGGATTTGTCACCAACGAAATTCATGATTTTGAATTCTTGTATATAAGTAATTTTTTTTTGTCGGCATAGTTAGTAAATTAATATTAGGGTTGTAGAGAAATTTACAGAAAATGAAAATTTTCTTGCTTAAAAACTGGGATCTATGATATATTAGTTTTATAAGTTTTAATGTTAAGAAAGATGATGATATTAATTCTAGTTTCTCATAGTTTTACACTTTTATTCACTCAGCCTGTTAAGTTCAATTAGTATAATCAGCATATATTGTCTCAATGCTTGCTCTTGATGATGAAAAGTAAATGTTACTGACCAAATTCAAGAACAGCAGATCAATTTTAGTTTTGGCTCTCGAGCTATCTCGATCCATATATATAACTTATACCCTTTATTTTGTTAATATTACTCAGACTTAGTTAGGTTTACGAAATAAAGCAGGAGAAGGAAGATATACCACTAGATTGTGAATTTGGATGCTATTATATCCTGAATTCTCCTAGAGACAGTTACGATATATATGATCTATTATAATCGTTACGTGCTGCAACTTGCAATGCCTTCGCCAGCGCAGACAAACTACCAAACCTAAAGGCATACAAAATATGACTTACTAAAAAGTATTGTTTCAGAAAAAGTATTATGTTGAGAAAAAGAATTTGATTGCTATATAGCTTTACTACTTATGATGAATTTCTATAACAATAAACTCTATATAGTTACGGCTCTAATTAATTAAGTTTGTGATGATATTCATTTGATGAGAAAAGACAGCACCAAATAATAGCATATATATGGCCCAAAATATTTAATGTCCATATTAATATAATAGTCCTAATAAGAACATAAAAATAAAATAAGTGTAGATCCTTCCATTTATAGTTGAAATAGTCGTCAGTTGTGTCCATATTAATATAATAGTCCTAAAAAGAATATAAAAAATAAAATCAGTGTGGATCCTTCCATTTATCGTTGAAATAGTCAGTTGTGTCGATCATTGTATTTCTAAGTTTCTCTCATTATCTTCTTTTGTAATATATTTCTCTCTCATTTTCCAGAATATTTTTACTATTTAAAAAAAAAATCATTACAAAAATAACTTCAAACTGTTTTAAAAATTGAAATTCGGATGAAGAAAAAACCGAAATTATTGGAAACTGTTTTTTTTTTTTGTCAAGGTTGGAAACTGTTTAAAATGGTTCTATCTGCAAACAAAAATAACAATAATTGAAATTAGCTATTTTTCCATCAACGAATCTATTAAATACGTCTCAATTATTTTAGTAATGACTTATTTGTAAGGTGAACTCCAAACAGTAAAAACACTATTTCATAAAAAAAAAAGTTAGACGATTTCTTTACTAAGGACCTACCGTGATATAGACGGGCTCGTTAGGTTTAAAATATATCGTGTTTTAATATGACCCGACCCGGCTTTGAAATTCAAAGAATAGTCGTTGCATTGTTTATGAATAAATAAGCGCGCAACTGACAATTCCTTCTTCACCACGACAAACAGAGAGTCCAAGCTTCATCGGCGTCGGTCTTAATAACCGCCGTTTCCATTACAGTAAGATTATAAACTTCAGATTCGTTTTTTTCTTGCTTTTACAATACGTTCTGATCTCATGATTATCTTGTCAGTTTACTTGAGTATTACGTAAACTTTGGTTACGTTCGTTCCAGGTTGAAAGATGAAACCAGAGATGGATCCTCTCGTGATTCAGATTCTACCTGACCACCACCACCAATCCTCGCCGTACACTTACACTAAGCTCGAGCCGAAACCCACATTAACAATGATCCTGCTCATCATTGCTTCCTTCGTTTCCTTCACTTTCACATTAGGGTTAATATTTACTTTATTCTCCGGATGGAATCAGAGAAGCTCGTTCCGGTACAGTGTCGTTATCGATGCTGGGAGTTCGGGAAGTCGTATTCATGTGTTCAGATACCGGATTGAGTCCGGTAAACCCGTCTTCGATTTCGGTGTGGAGAATTACCATAAAAAGAAGTTGGCTCCTGGTATATCGTCGTATGCTGATAATCCGGAAGAAGCAAGTAAGTCAGTGACGAAGCTTGTGGAATACGCAAAGAGCATAGTTCCGCAGGAAATGTTGGAGAAGAGTGACATTAGGTTAATGGCGACTGCTGGGATGAGATTGCTTGATGTAGCTGTTCAGGAACAGATTCTAAACGTTGCCAGAGGAGTTCTTAGATCTTCCGGGTTTAATTTTACTAACGAATGGGCTTCTGTTATCTCTGGTTAGTTTTTCAAACCAGATACGGTTGATGTTAAAGATTAGGGTTAGATCGATCACTGATCTACAATTCTTCAATAAGGATTTGGATTGACGTTTGAAACGTGCCCTAAATATTATAAATCTTGGAAAATTTTGCAGGATCTGATGAAGGTATATATGCTTGGGTTATTGCAAACTACGCACTTGGATCGCTTGGAGTTGATTCTTCGCCAACAACAGGAATTGTTGAACTCGGTGGAGCTCCTGCTCAGGTTTAGTCTCTTCCTTGTCAAAATCTGTTATCACAATATATGCCTCAACTTGGTGGTAAATGATTGATGATGACTGTTTGTGAATTTGTTTAGGTGACATTTATGACAAGTGAGTTTGTGCTTCCTGAATCATTGGGTACTGTATCCTATGGAGGTGTTAGATACAATCTCTACAGGCACAGCTTCCTCCACCTTGGAAAGGTAACTTCTGAGAGCATATAGCTATTTTGTCTCTGACTACTTATTTTCTTTTATGCTTAGTGTAATTGTGCTTCTATTTGCTGCTTAATAGCTTTTTGTGGCCTCGCAGGATGAAGCATATGCAAAATTATGGGACACACTCCGCAGCTCAGGTTGATTGTTGATAAATCTCGTGGGCAGGACATGGCCGGTCCTCACTAGAGAAAGATGAAACATTAGCCTCAACCTCACTTTTTTCATAATATATTATACTAGATTTTGGTCCCATTAAAATTTTTTCCCCAAAAATTTAGATTTGTCTGATGCCCCCACAATTTTAGAGAATTTCAGAGTCGGACCTGCCTACAGATATTGATACCATGTGAATAATCCCAAATCGGATCTAGTTCATAAAGCTTTATTGAAACAAAAACTAAAGACAACAATGAAAATTTAGTTGTCAACAAAAACAGTAGAACTAAGGATTGTACTAGCTATAGGTAGAAAAGATTATGATATTAAATGCAAGACACATAGGAAGTTAAGTCTAGAAACCCTAATCGATAAATGGGTTCTATGGGCTTTAATAAATATCATCTTAGGCAATTGAAATGATTCAAATGAACTACTTTTCACTTTAAATTATACAGGGGAAGGAATAGTTAATGACCCTTGTACTCCTACAGGATACATCATCGACAAAAATTCACTGAAGAACTCATCTAGAAACTTGGCTGAAGAAAGCCGCTTAACAGGCTCCCTTCAAGCTGCTGGTGATTTCGAGAAATGTCGAAAAGCTTCATACAAACTATTGAAGGAAGGAAACGGTAAAAGATCATTGTCGGTACAGCTGAATATAGTTCCGAGTCTCATCCCTAAAATATTAGGGGATGAAAAAAAAAAATTCTATTTAAAAATTGTTAATTTTATATTTTGGAGACCTAAGTTAATATTTTACAAAATTTTGAAACCTGCATAATAAAAAAATTAGGTCAAGATTTAAAATTTAAATTTTAGGACCAACGCTCAAGTTTTTTTGTGTTCTTACTAAGAACCGGTCTTGATTGTACCCCGTGTCAATTTACTCCATCTCATGTATAGCTTTGATACTTTTTGTGTACAGAGAATTGTCCGTATGAGCATTGTTCTATTGGATCAACATTCACACCTGATCTTAAAGGAAATTTTTTGGCTACATCTAATTTCTACTACACTTCCAAGGTACATTAATCCCATGAATTCATATTTTTATATCAAGATTCTGACTGAATTTGTTTGAACATGTATGTATATGTCTAAATCAGTTCTTTAAATTGGAAGAAAAAAATTGGCTGTATGAAATGATTCCAGCGGGAAAGAGATTCTGTGGAGAAGAATGGTCAAACTTGAAATTGAAATACCCAAACATGAAGGAAGAATATTTGCATGGGTATTGCTTCTCATCAGCATACATAATTTCAATGCTTCATGATAGTCTTGATGTTGCTCTTGAAGATGGAAGGTAAATGTTACTGCACACAAATTCAAGAACAATTACTTTAATCAATGTTATATTTGGGTTTTGATACAAAATCTTTGTTTGTATTGTCATCAGAATCAAGTTTGCGGATACAGCCGGAGAAAAAAACATACCACTAGATTGGGCATTGGGTGCTTTTATAATAAATACTCCAACCACCAATTCTGACAACCTTGATAAATCTAGAAAAATGCTTGGCTGAAGTAACAATAGGCAAATATAAAAAAAATGATAATCGTATGCTATAAAATCTCATGTTTTTAATGTTATGTATTTTATGTTATGTTTGAAAATGTAGTTGTCGTTTGTTTTCTTTTTATGGATGTGGAATAAGTTAGCTACTCATAACAAAATGTAACGCTATTATATTTAACAAAATGGTTTTAAGTGTCGTTAATATATGCGACCTTACAAGCATTTGAAATGCCAATTATAACGTCAACAACGTTATAGTATTAGGGCAATAAATACACTTGACATATATGCAATTGATCTTGTATTTTGCGTATTCAATGTTGAAACCTGGGATAATGAGAATGGGTTTTTAAAACTGAGATGACTCCATGACCAAATTTTAAGGGCAACAAATAAAAATTATATGTATGTTATAAACTATAGAAGAAAAAAAGAGAAGTTGTTCCTTATTGATATTTCATTAGATAGATTATGTACATATTTATAGGATATAAAATAGTGTATTTTGGTGATATCCAAAAATATAATAAATACTAAATATATTATAACACTCCCCCTCTTGAATATCCATTTCAAAATAAAAATATTTTGCAAAGCTGTAATAAATAATTGTCTCGTTAAAAATCTTACCAAGAAAATCCGTTGGAATAAAACCATGGTTAAGGGAAAAAAAATACAATACTTATTACTCTTCTAATGACTACATCACTTTAAATCACATAGTCGCCGTTTTTCCCATATTGTATACTAATTTTTCGAAATTGAAGTTGATAATGCTTTTGTGAATATATATATATATATATAATTTTTATAATTCGGAAATTCGGGTACCCATTCGAGTTTTGGATTCGGGTCGGGTATACCCTTTACCCATTTGAATATCAAAATTGATCTCTATCGGGTAATTGAATGAGTTTGAGTTGGGTTGGGAACCATCTAATTCGGGTTGGGTTCGGGTATACCCGATCGAGCGGGTAATTTGCCCAGGCTTAGTCTCGCAAAATCTCACATTCAATTAAATGATCTAAATTTTTAGTGGACGTATACAATTTTGTTTTTTTTTTGTCACTCCAAAATTCAAACTTAAATACGTGACATAAATATACCCCCAAACTTTTATAACTTATCCAATAAATTCGTTGCAATCGAAATTAAATTCAAAAACTAAGAAAAATAACAAAATATCATTTAAATGTGTTTCAAAAATATCGAGTGTCATTCAGTCTAGTGATTAGAGTTTACTGGCAGTAATTTTGGTGTCGGGAGTTCGATTTTCTGCCTCGATAATGAATTTTTATTTTATTGAGATTTAGACAAATGAGTCGGTCTTTTATAACGCAAAATTAATAATAATAAAAAAATAATGTGTTAAAAAATTATTAAAAAAAAAATCGGGTTGTGTTAACTTTATATTTCTCTTAACTATATATGTGCCATACGTTTGATTATTGGTTGTATGACACCAATTTCAATATATCATTAATGTAGCATATTTTTTGTCAGATAACATATCACAAAAACCTTTTTTCTTTTGTTGAATTTATCATTTGTTTGTAAAATTTATACTCTTCGAGGAAAAAAAGAGAAAAAAGAAGAAGATTGTTTCACAATATGAAAATAATAGCTTTCATCTTTAGAGTCGGAATAAAATTATCAATCACTACAATTAATAAGTAATTTCAAACAAATTTAAATCCCAAAATAAGATCATTTCTATGTTGTGAATCTAAAAAGAAAGTGAAATAATCAATTCATATTTTTAAACATCTGGTTTTTATATAAGAGGAAATATTGTCATATTTATATCAATCATGTGTAGAAATTGGAATGGCATACCATCATTAAATGTGATATCAGTGACTTATATTGTCATTTGAAAATTATATTTTCAGTAGTGCATAAAGCCAGAAACATTGAGAATAATATAGTAATAAATAAATTTTAAAAATGATAAATGAAATAATTCATAAGTTTTTATAAACATATGTCTCTCATTATTGTATCACAATGTGGAGTGCCATAGTGTTAACAGTTCCGGTTCGCACCATACCTAAAAAAATATTCGTTTCGGTTCTCAATTTTTTTTTAAAATATTTTGATCTAATTTTAAATAATATAGATCTCAAATAATTTTTTTTTAAACATTCTCTTATATATAATTGTTTTAAAGCTCAGATTCCTTAATTATTAGGATCGGCATTGAGTGTCAAAGCCTACATTTAGTTTATATGAGCATTTTAATGTTTTTATTCTTACTCGTGTCAAAGCATGAAAAATATAATAATCGATAAATTTAAAGCTGACCAATCTACTATACATTAAAACACAAAACTTTTACTAAAAAAACCTTAATTTTGTAAATAATTACTTCAAATGCCATTAGAAAATTAAAAGCATTAGAAGGGTATATTAGTAATTATCATTATATAGACATTGATAATATTAAATTTGTTAATAAAAAAAGTCAAAGTTGTGAAGCTATTAATGACAAAATTAATGATTATATTAGTATTATAAAAAATTATCGGTAACAATTTTTAAAATATAATTATAAATAAACTCCAATATATATGCCTAAATTTTAGGGGGAAAAAAAACTAGAATAGAATAAATTAAAAAATATTACGTTAACAAAAAATAAAATTATTATATAAAAATAATTTCATAAAATATTCCAAAATATTAGCAACAAATTTCGCCTACCGCATCAAATTTTAAATTTTATGAACTAATTGTTTTTAAAAATCTATAAAAGAATAAATCAATATAGAATAAAAATTATTATTCACTAAAAAAAATTTAACTTATGTGTTGCTATTAATGACAAAATTAATTATTATATTAATATTTTTTAAAAAAATTCGGTAAAAGTTTTTAAAAACATAATTAAAAATAAATTCCAACAAATATGGCTAATTTTTTTTTTTAACTGCAATAGCAAAACAAAACAAAAAATTACATCGGAGAAAAAATATTTTATAGAAATATGCTAACATTTTAGCAACAAATTTTGACTAACTCATCAAAAATTATGAAGTATTATTTAAATAAAAAACTGTGTAAGAGAAATCAATATATAATAAAAAGATGTAAAGTATTATTCTATCTCAATCTAACTTATTTATTTTACAATTAATTTTTAAGAATTTAAATTATTAAACTAAAATATAAAATATTATTTAAAATAATATCATCCAAAATTATTTATTTTTATATTATTACTAGATGATATCTCGCGCTTGCGCGGTAATTATATATTTTTTAACTATTTTGTTTTATATTATATATTATTATTATTTCGGTGTAAATATACTGAAAACCGTACACTTCCGTCATTATCTTTGATCATTAGTACTCATGGCTAATCAAATTTTAATATTTATCCATTACAAAAAATTATAAATTTTTTTTTACAAAAAATTATAAATAATTCTCTTAATTTCTACATAATTAGTTTAAATATCAGTTCTAATTAAAATTTAATATACACATTTCTTAGCCTAAAATTAAAAAAATCTAATCAAATTTAATTGACAAATATTTTATTTAATTTAAAATTATAAAATTGTATAATCCACACATTTTTAATTATACAATAATTTTATATGGTGATCTCAAACTTATATTGGTTGACCTCTATAAACATTGTTTCAAATTTTACTATTAATAAATATGCTAAAAATCTTTAAATGGGAAAGTTTTTTGGATAATAACCTATTAAATAATCGTTGACAAATATCATATAAAAACAAATTTATTGGTTTTTAATAAACATTTGTAACCTATCAAAAATTATATGCAATTATCATTATTTTTACACAAAATCATTATAATTACTAATTTTCCTAATACAAATGTAGAAGTGTCAAATTCGGTCTATGTATGTATATGATAGACTTATATATTCTTACGAAACTAAATAAATGTTCTAATTGAATATTTTAACTATACATTAGTTTTTTTGACATAAATAAGAAAAAAATTATTTGTATGGTTAAAAAAAATATGAATATGTATGATTTTTTTTTGTCGTCATTTATAGAATTTATTTTAAAATTCAATTTCAATTATTTAATTTTGCGGAAAAAAAAAACTTAAAATCACTACTACGGTAGCTGTATTATCATGTGAAATGGCATCTTTCGTTATGTGTGCTACGTTTAATGACTCGCATGATCATTTTTATAATATTGTTTCATGCAAAACATGGAAAAATATCTAATATTTTTATGGTCAAACTATCTAATATATATTAAAACGGTTTATTTTGTAACTATTTATTTCAAATACAATTAAAAATTAAATAAATTTAAAGATATTGATTGAACCATTTTTTTATAAACAAATGATCTTTATATAAGTAAGTATTCTCACATTTGTACATTAGATGATAAATCATCATTACGTGAGCTACATTAAAAAAACTCTAATTAAATCTATTTGATCATTTTATTCACTAAAGCAAGAACAAAAATAAAATAAAATTAATTAATTCAAAAATTATTTTTGTAAACAAAATTTTTATATGAGCAAGTAAGGTCATAATTGTACGTATTATCATTATATGTACTACATTTAATGAGCTTGCATTTAACTTATATGATAGTTGTTTAAATTATAGTTTCATGCGAAACATGGGAAATATAATAATAAAAAAATTAAAAGTAGCAATTATTTTTATAAATCAATGAATTTTTATATGAGAAAATATTATCATTGTTGTGCTATCATGTGGGATGACATATCCTTACATGTGCTACATTTAATGACTTTGCATTGATCATTTCAAATTATATAATTTCGTGCAAAACATGAGATACTATAAAAATAAATAAATTCAAAAATTATTGACTTAAGAATTTTACCCAAAGAAAAAGAAAAATCATCCTTCGGTTAATTTTCTCAATACTATATGGGTTTTTTTTGGTGTCCTTGTGGTTAAGGGTGGGCGAACATGATTTTTTCGGAAACAGAAACGGGATGGAAATTTTGGAACTAAAACAGATGTTCTTCTGTCCTATTTAAAATCTGGAACATAAACGGGATGAGACCGGATGAGATGGGAGCGGGAATTCCCGATTTTTATCTAAGTTTTTTACTTATAAAAATGTATAAGTTTAGAAATTAGGAATATTTGATTTCCATAATTATATGATAGATATATTCTAGATACTAATCTTAGGCTAAGAATATGTATTTAGATAATGATTATGACCTCTTGGAATTAAGCTTAGTTCCATCTCTCGGGATTAACGCCGACATACTATATTCTTCTTTTAAGGAGAGAGATCCTAATTCAATTTTCTCTTATTGAGAGAGATCTATTTCACCACCATCCTCCGCTATAGAGAGAACATATATATGAAAATATAAATATTTTTCGGGATAAAACATGACTTTGGAAATTTCTGTTTTCTTCCCGTTTCCGTTCGGGAAATGAAAACTCTCAATCGGTAACGAATTCCCATATGGAACGTGTCGGGATGATAAATGTACCCACCTCTAATCCTAACTCTATACACCGCAAAAAATATGAGCTTAAATTCTTAACATTTCTACTTTTATATGAACAAATAATAGACCGATATAATGTGATACAAATTGAATAAAAAAAAGGACGGATGAAAGTACTATCACCCTATGTCATAACCATAGGGTGTAGTTGGTTTCTTAAAAACTAATGTATTTTTATTTTAATTTTCAAGGAAAAACTAATGTATTTAATTCTATTTTCTTCATCGAATTAAGGAATTTTCCAACACACAAAAATCAAACATATCCTTCGGTTAGCGTAAATGTCTACGATATCTTTTATGGGATTTTTTTTTTGTCAACAACTCATTTTTATTGTTATCCAACAAATACCGTATAGATATAGATTCGCACCGCTGCAATGTGGTCATAGTTACCGAAAATTAAACCTATATAGGCTGCTTGCAATAGATTTTGACATCTATCTAGACCGCAGATTTAGCAGGCGTGCACCACAATTTTTCGGTTTCAACTATTTAGTCCACTCATAAATCAATTTTAATATTTTAGCCTGCATATAACCCAATTTTAATTTATATGATCATTTCTAATTACATTTTCAGTCGTGCAAAAACAAGAGAAAAATATTATAATAAATAACTCAAAAAATATTAATTAACATTTTATTCTATATTTAAATGAGCAAGTACTTTCATAGTTGTTTCATCGTGGAGAACGATATACTATTTTACATTAATCTGTCTGGGAACAAAGTCAGGAAAAAAAAAAAATAAGAAACGCATATAAAAAACATGAGGGAAATTATCATCGTACGCTTCCTATAATTTTACAAAGTTTTGTGGTGTATTCTTCTCAAAAAGCATCGGACCTCAATTTCTTAAATTGGGTCATATATGTGAGTTTCTAACAAACAAATAAAATCAACTATGGGAAAAAAAGAGCTTTAGAAACAAATACATATTTAAATTTATTTTTTAAAAGAGTAAAAAAAATTACTAAAGATCAAGAATCCGAAAAAAACAAAACATTCGTTTATGTACATAAACTTCTTTTGGAGAATGAACATAAATTTGGTTAGTTCCATTCAGTAGCATAGCGTAACGGTCATAAGAATTTGCCAACTAAAAAAATAAAAATCATCATTTAAACTAAAATCATACCTAAGAGCATAGCATTAATATTGCACCAGAAAATTTAAACGGACAAATAAACGACGTTAAGTTAATAAAGTAAACGACACAATTTTATTAGTGGGTCGATAATTTTTTTTTCTGCACTATGTCCTGTAAACATGGTTCTCCCTAAATTTTGGAGTTTTTTATATTTTTTCCTAAACTTAACATTCTCATTATTTTCCCATGAACTTAACAATCTCATTATTTCTCCCTCTTAACTATCATTAATATCATATTCCCACCTTCTAATCATTTTTCGACTCTAATCGTGACATATAATACCCAGAATCTCGGTTTTTTTACCCGACAAAACTCATATTGTATAATTGTAATCCTAAAGCGAAGATTTTGGGTTTAGTTCGACGAAGAAGACTTGTCGATTAGGGTTTTAAATCGATATAAACACCATCAAAATCGACGAATAATAGTTCAAAAACGTCGAATTAAAAAAAAAGAAAATATTTTTCGGGTATAAAATATGGGCTAAGAGTATTATATATCGCAATGAGAATCGACAATAATCATTATACAAAAAATATTTGCGTTTTGAGGTGGAAATATGAGATTAATGATAGTTTGGGGGGGGGACAATAAGGAGATTGTAAAATTTAGGGGAAAATATAAAGAGTTTCAAAGTTGAGAGGAAACCATGTTTACGGAGCATAGTTTAGGGGGGGGGGAATTGTCGACCCAATTAGAATAGAATATAAGATAAGTGGTTATCATCTATGCACTTCTATACTAGAGTTATAATATGGATGTCTCATTTAAAAAAAAAAACACTAAATAGAATTTAAATAACCGCTAAAAAAATTAGAGATGAGGTTATTATTTTTTTAGTTTGTCCGAATTACATTCTTATACATTAAACTACTTTTTGGATTACTTAAAAATGAATAATTTAACTCTACAAATTGATATAATGTTTTGGTTAAAAAAAAATACGTATACATTAGACTATTTTCTCAATGTTTTGAAAGAAGTGGAAATAAATTCTAATCGGTAAATATAATTTTAACCATTTGAAGAAATATATTTTTTTACGGAATTGAAATTATAACCAGATTTTATAAGAGTAGTAGATATGACTCCGTTATTTTATTTTTTTTTGTAAATTAGAAGTGCACCAAATTTTAACACCCGGCTAATTTCCAAGATGTATACGACTCCATTTAATTTATATGATCATAATAAATTATAGATTGAGTAGTAGTGAGAAATATGAGAAGTATATAATAGTAAATAATATAATATAATATTGAATTAACGATTATATTATAAACCAATGATTTCGTGATATCTACGTGCTTCATTTAATGACTCTATATAATTTATATGATCATTTTTAATTATATTTTCGGTCGTGCAAAAACATGCAAAATATAATATAAAAAATTCAAAAAAAATATTGAATTAACAAATTATTTTTATAAACCAATGATATTTATATAAGCAAATGCTTACATAATTGTTTCATCGTGTGGGATGATATACTATCAAATTAATATGTTTGGGAATAAATTCAAAAAAAAAAAAAAAAAAAAAAAACCCCCAAAAAAAAA
>OVAW01000553.1:0-13287 GCA_900406365.1 Heliophila coronopifolia | reverse complement strand
ATCGATGATTTCACAGACGAGAAGATCGAGTTTCGGATCGCGACTTCGTTTACCTGAAGGGAAAAGAGATCCATCGGTGGAATTTTCTCGAGAAATTTAGATAGAGAGTGAAGTGGAAAATGTTTGGATTGGTTCGTTAGGATGCGATGAGAAGAAAGTCGGAATTGAAGAGATGATTATGAAATCTGCGATTCTCAGAAATTCAAAGAATATGCCTTTTTTTTTTGGTCAATAGTCGTCAAATTTAATTTATGTATAATATAAATTATTTGTTTAATTTCGTTTCTGATAAAATACAGAAACCGAATATAAACCATATATTGGTTTTTTGTTTTATTGAAAACAAAGATTTTTTTGTTAGAAAAAATTAAATTTTTTTTTTTTTTAAGAAAGAATTGGTTAAAAAAGTACCAAAAGCATATGAATCTAGAGGATGTATCCAGAAAAAAATTTCAGATTACAAAATATAAAAATATAAATAATACAATTATATAATATTTTATATGGTCTGAGTGTTTAAAATAAAACCGTTCATAAATAACAATAATAATAATAAAAGGAAAGTCATGAGGTGTAGATTCACATACTCACATTAATATATATGAATTTATATTTGACTTAACAAAATAGTGCATTATAAAAACTTTTATTACTTTTTTCTTGTGATTTTTTTTGGAGTATTTTTTTAAATAAAGTTAAATCTACGAGTTTTATCAAAAAATATTTAGTCGTGGTTGTCTCATTTCATGGAAATCTAAGATTTTTTTTTTCTTTGTCAATTTTGGGGAAACATGATCTATTAAAAAAATTACAATAAAAATGGAAAATTTAAGAGAATTTAATTTTTTATTATACAATGATGTATTTTTTGTTAAGTCAACTTTAAGGTCTTCTTTTTTTTTGGATTTAACAAATTTATGTTTAAGTTCATGTATCAAAAAGTTTGTGTTTTATTTTTCTTTATCATTTTCCGGTTTGTATTTGAATTCATCTTGTATCCAGAATGTAAGGTTGCTAACGTTACAATAATCTCTTATGGATATTAAAACAATAATATAAAACTAGATGATATCCCGTGCTTTGTGCGGATTTAGTTTTTCTTTTTAATATTTNCTTCAATTTTTTTTTTTTTTTTTAATATTTTATTTTATTTATATATGTTATTATTATTTTTGTTTCAATTTTATTATTTTATATGTAATTTTTTTATTGACATGGTTAAACATAATTGTTATTCATAATAATGATTTATATTTGTATATTATTTTTTCTTTTAATATATTTTTCTTTAAATTTAATTCATAGAATTTTATGTGTTAGGTGAAATTAATTCCTAAAATTTGGGTATATTTGTAGGAATTTGTTTTTTGTTTTCCTTTTTTAACCGATTTGTTTTTTTTTTAATTTCCGTTTTTTATTATAATAGAAAAAAAAATCAACGTTTTCTAAACTAATAATAGGATTTTTTAAATAAGTTTTCTTAAAATATGAAAAGTCACCTACGTTAAACAAAATATGTTTTGGAAGTTGTATTTTTTCATTAAACTAACTAATTAGTTTTTTTACCATTTTATCCTTCTAGTGCTTTTAATTTTGTAATGGCAATTGAAGTAATTGTTTACAAAATTAAGGTTTCTTTTGTAAAAAATTTTCCTTTTAATATATAGTAGATTTCATATTTTTAATCAACTTTTTTGTTTATTGTTAAACCCATACTACTTGGACACTCATAAAATCATGAACATGAAGGTTTTGTATCTATAATGGCTACACATTTTTTTTTTTGATTTTTTCTTAAACAAATTAGTATCAATAATGTTTTTAATTTTCTATTATAAATATTCCTTTTATTTAAAATATTTTTTTTTAATTCCTTTTTAATATAAAGTAGAATAATATTTAGTGCAAACACAATTTTATCATATCTTTTTGAAAATTAATCTCATTTAATTTGTTAAATAATTTCATTTTTCCAAAATAAAATATTAGTGACAGTGACACAACATCTTAGAATAATAAATCTATATAACATTAAACAAATATAAAATAAAAAGCAATATTAGTAAATTTGTATTATCACATTAGTTAAATAAATTTCATTTTGTAAAATTTGAATATTCTCATTTATTTTTTGGTTAATAACAATAAGAAGATTTAAAATACTAAAACATCTCCTTTTAAAGTAATCCAAGATTGATCTTTCTTGTAATTTTCTTTGCAAGATCAAACACATGGACGAAATTAGGGGTTAGGGAGGTCCGGCCACTTAGATTCGGATTTTTTTATTATGAAATTTTTTTTGGCCTCTTCTAAATTTTTTTTAACCGCCTAACTTTTCGTCCAAAATTCATGACTAATCAAACAGTTGTTCATCTTCTTCAAAACCAACATTTCCAAAACCAATGAAGAAAATCAGATTAAACCAGAAGGATGTTCTTCACTTTCAAAGAGAGTTTTGGACAAGAAGTTTCCTTGTAACTTTTTTGTCTTTTGGTTAGGTCATGGTAGCTTGAAGTGGGCTTTTTTCATCCATGGTGGTTGTACATGTAAGTGTTTACATTAGTTATGTAATTTTGGGTCGACGCCATATATATTTTTTATCTATAAAATTTAATACTTATATTTATATCATCTTTATATACTAATATTTAGGTAACGCTAAACAATCATTTGCAGGAAAAAGAAATATGAAGAAATTTTTTCATAAGTTTCGGAGGTTTAGACCAAATATATTTATGTGTATAAAATTTAATACTTAAAAATTTGGGACAATAACTATTTCATACACGAACTATTACCATATTGACGACACCTACATGATCTTTAGTACTGTGCAAAACCATACAAAAACTTTGAAAAAATGCTAAATCATACGTAAACTATTTAAAATTGACTTAATCATACATCACTCACTAACATCGTTATTTCCCTTCTAATTTGATGAAATGAATGACATGTCACCATCTCATTTGATGACATGACAACACATAAACAAAACCACTTACTTTTGAAATTAGTAGAAACATGAAAATGTAGGGAATCTATCATTTTTATTCTTGTATTGAGCAAGTGAAATAACACTGTTATTGAGTGATATATGATTAAGTCAATTTTAATTAACTTATGTATGGTTTAACATTTTTTAAAAGTTTTTGTATGATTCTACACAGCACTAAAACTATGTAGGTTTAGTCAATATGACAATAGTTTATGTATGAAATAGTCATCACCCCTTAAAAATTCAGGGGCCAAACTTCGTAAGTTTCAGAGGTTTAACAAGTTTAGGTCAAAACTAGGTTACTTTTTTTTTTTTTGGTCGAAATTTTTCAAAACTAGGTTACTTTATTTTCACTTTTAGTTCAATTATCCACGATAAACCGCATGTTTTTATTAGTGATTTTAAAAGTATGTTAAAGAGGTATGAAAATCCGATAATCCTTCCAAATAACACACTAAAAAATTTCGATAATAACCTATCGAATCAAGTTTTGGATTGCTTTGAAAATACTTTTTTTTTGTTAACTGCTTCTAAAAAACTTTGAAATCACGGATAAAAAAGATTGCTATCACCGGTGGTTAATTAAGTTTCTAAACAAAATTTATATGTTTTCATAATGTAATTAATAATTTAAAAAGTGAAGCAAAGTTTAAAATTGGGTTGAAACCTGTTTTACTGTTGAAGGGAAAATAAAGTTAATCAGTTAAAAAAAATAATTAAGTCAGTCAGACTTTAACATAATGAAAAAACTGAAAAACGAAAAATGGAAAGAGATAAACATTAAACCGTAAAACATTAGTCAGTCAGACATTAATTATTCGAGTTGCAAAGGATGTCTATTATAGTTATTGTAATTTCAATACTCTGGGTAAGTCCTAAATTGAAACGAGATAAAAGTATATATAACAAACACCGATTATAGAGATTTGTGTTAAATTATTTGATTTTAATGTATAATTTGAGTAATAAATTATTTGATTTTAATGTATAATTTGAGTAATAAATTATTTGATAATGTATAATTTGAGTCCCTCTTCGTAAATCTACAATTTTAATATATATATATATTTCACATCGGTTGCAAAGACAATTTGTATTTCGACAAAAAAGAAACAAATATTACAAAATGAACAAAATAATGAGAAAAAGTAAGATTATGAAATTTCTTTGTTTTTTGTGATAATAAGATTATGAAACTTGATTCAAATCCAAATTTAAAAGTTAATAGTTTAATTGTTTTTTTTTTTTTTTGAATTGCAACAGACATAAAATTATTAAAAACTATTATTACTGTTTTGACTTGAAAAAATTTAAAATGTTATGACAAATTAAATTATTAAAAATTATGAATTAATTTTACGACATACCTTATTATAACTCTCCTTGCACAAAGACATATTTACAATATAAAAATTATATCACTATATTTGTTTTTCACAAAATATCCAAAGATATTTTCATAATATATCTAATATAATATATTTTTAAAAGATTTTTTTAATAGCAATAAAATTTACTAAAATTTGTTTTCATCAACGAATTATTATTAGGGTGCCTGAGTTTATTACATAAGACTTTCAACGATTTAAGACATTCCCAACATAAGTCAGGAGGTAAAAGTTCTACAAAAAGAACTATAGTAACATAGTGACGATTAGTCACTAGGAGAATTCCGGCGTGGCTTATACAACCGTAGCCCGTAGAAAACAGTGAAGCAGCCGTATGGAATTAAACAAGTGAATAGTTGGAACGTAAATCTCTATTCCTATAATAAACAATAGGCCAACAATCAGAGCCGTGCCTAGGGTTACGGAGGCCTAAGGCCGAAAACATAAATATGGTCTAAAAAACATATATTTAGCTTAAATTATAAAAAATGAGGCCTATTTTCTTTATAAAAATGAAAAATGTGGTCTAAAATATTCAAATTTTTTCGGTGGCCTAAGGCGATTGCCTTTTTTTTTTACATAGGCACGCTTCTGCCAACAATATAAAACTTAACATAAATGGGCTTATATATATATTATACAACAAAAAAGGACCCAATTTATAATAAGAAAAGATAAGGATGGAAAACAAAACAGTGTCAGAGAAGATGCCACGTTTCATTCAAAATCTGATTATTTTTAATATATTTGGGGAGAATGGCTAAAACATACATGAACTATTGTCAGATGCGATTTTTCATACATGAATTTTAATGATGTTCTTTTGCATACATAAACTATTTTAACTTTCTATAACATACATAAAGTAATAGATGTTTTTTTGTATATACATTTGTTAGTAAAGACGTTTAAAACCGTTTAACTCCGTTAATTCTGATGACTAGGACTCCAGTCAACAAATCAGATTTAAGTTATATATTATCATACTACATCGTTTCAGTGAAAATCAATATTATAACTTAAGAATCGTAATAGAGTGAGAAAGAAAAGTCGTAATAATCGCGTGAGGGTGAAAGAGAAGAGTCGTAATAGAGGGAGAGAGAGCACGATTTATGTTTTTTAGGTTTTAATACTTTATACAAAAAACGGATGACATCTTTTTTTATTCTATTAATGGGGTTAAACATGTTTTAAATGTTGCTACAAACAGATATATGAAAAATTAACGTTTATTAGTTCATGTATGTTTTGGCAAAATTAGATAGTTTATGTAGGCAAAAGAACGCCACCAAAATTTTTGTATGAAAAAGTGTACTTGACAATAGTTAATGTATGTTTTAGCTGTTTCCAATATATTTTAATATTCTTTACAATTCTCGTTAATATAAAATCAAACATTTTGTTCCTTTTTTATTTATTATTATCGATAAAAGCCCTTTCTAGTTTTTGTAAGATTTAGTTATATCATTAGTTAATAAAATTTATGTTAATATAATTATTTTTAGTAAATTTAATTTGAGATTGTTTTTCTTTGTTACACATATAGTTTGAAATTTAAATTTAAATATTGATTCTTTCTCAAACATCTTTTATTCATGATCCTCTTTTCTTACCTTATTAATTAAACAATGGTGAAAAACTTTTGCACAAATAATTATTTTTTCAATTAGTTTATCTCTTTTTAATTGGCCTTGTTGATGATTTTTTTTAATAGTAGGTAGTTCTACAATGGACGAAGATTGATAACTGCATGAGGTGCCTATCACCACTTTAAAATGGATAGAATTTAGCATTTCAAATAACAAAGATCGAGAAAGTATTTCCTTAAAGTTTCAACAATGTCTAAATTTTCTGGATTAAACAAATTTTGATNAATTTTTTGGTTTAAAAAAATTTTGAGTTGGGTTGAAAAAAAAAAAAAAAAAAAAAACAAATTTTGATGTCATCAATACTTTGTTATAGGAGAAAATGATTGTCATGGTGGTTGAATTAGAAAATCAGGTAAGTGATTCATGCTTAGGACTCCCAAATACGGATTCTATTTGCAAAGCATATGGCAGCAAAGATCGAAAAACTGTGCGAAGCTATGTTTAATGAATTCTGTTTTGGCAAAAAAAAATTGAAAAAAATATCATCATAAATCATTTTATTTATGATTAATTCGTTGTTTTTTCTGCTTAAAGCATTTCAGGGTTATAAAATTCCAACTCGATAACCAATATGTATTTCCTTAAAGAGATAGCTTCATTGCTAAATAAAATTTGTCCGAGCTATTATTACATAAGGAAAAAGCAATTACAGGTTCAAGAGTTTTTAGCAAATCTTTTTATATGTAAATTTTCGTAAATATACTTCATTTGATCGGTATAGGTTATGGGAGACCAGCCTGATAGATGTAGATATTGCATTGTAATAGTTGGATTCCAAATTATTTCTCATTTTAGAGAAATGAAAACTATGTTCTTGATATGATTTTTTTTTTCTTTTTATTGTTTAATTTTCAGTCAAATATTGTTTACCTGCTAATGAAATCGAGTAACTTCTAAAGAAGTTTTTTTGTGAAGTAAGCGAAAAGATAATCTGTTGAAACTTAGGAAATAAGGAGTATCATCATTACATAAATATTATTGTATATTTTTGTCTAATGACTCGAATATCTACGAAAGTTGTTTGAAGCCAACAAAGCAAATTATAATGCATGCTCAGATACATAATCATTGATACGTGTAATCTATATTTTCGGTTTTTGGTTTTAGGTAGATTTTTCTGAAATTTGCAGTTTTTGGAGATTTATGTTATGTTATGTTACGTGGGATTGATCATAGAGTCATCAAGAAGGATATCCCAATGTTTGGTTCTATTCATATGACATATTTCCAGATTACACAAAATGGTTACCATGTAACAAAAAAATGAACTATTATTGCATCGGGAATCGACTTGTATTTGTAAGTAAAAAAATCATTTGATTGATTTTGTTTTTTAGTTTACAATATGTAATTTGTCCAATAGTTTTTTTGTTTTTTTTATTCAAAGATGAATATACTTGTATTTACAAAAAATTATATGGCTTCGAAGGAAACATACTTAAATTGAGTTCTCGTGTGTTTAAACTAAGAAATTATAAACAATGGTGAAAATTTTGTGCAAAACTAATTTTTTTTTTCCAACAAATTTACACTTTATAATTTCATACTTTTGTTGTATTTGGTAACGAGAAATCCCAATTTTTTTTTGTTTATTTGGTAATTAATATTTTCAAAACTAAGAAAAAATCAATATAATTTATTTAATATCATTCAAAATATTAATTAACTAAAATAGTTGATAAAAATCTCTGATATTGATATTTAATATACCTAATAAATAAATAAAAATATTATTAGACAATAGAGATTTACTCAAAAGATATCTGAAACATGTTAGTAAGTTATTCGAATATTATGGAAAAATTGTGATTTAAAAGTATACGTGATACAAAAAATTTTAAAATTTAAAATATCAGATTTATTTTTATGACGAAATATTTTATTATTTCTAATAAAAAAATATTTATGTGACAAATGTTTTTTAAAATGTTTAAATCAATCAGGGATTGATTTTTAAACAAATTAAACAACAAAAAAATTTCAAAGAGAGAGAAAACTAAAACCCGAGATTGAATTTGGATTGATATTATCATCGTTTTTTTTCAATAACCTAAAGTTTAAAATAAAAATCAAAAACAATTAGTAACCTTAATATGTACAAATAATTGTTAAATATATACAAATGATGCGTATATTAAAAAGTACATTTAATTAAATTAAGAGAAAACTATCTAAAACAATAACTTTTGTTGCGAGATGTTTGATATTATAAATTAATATTATTTAAATAATTTGAAAAAATTAAAGAGATTAATCGTTCTATTTTAAAATATTATATTAATTTTTTTTTTCTATAAATAAAATTAGCCAAACATTTTTATAGAATTATAGAAAAGAGGTGCTAGTAATGGATGATTATTATAAACGATTTTTTTTTCTAATTTTTCAAAAATTAATATTAATTTTTTTCTTATTAGTTTTTATTTTTGTATTTTCTAAAAATATATTTTAAATTTTTTTTTTAATGAAAAAATAGTTATGAATTAGATTTACTGGGTGTAGCGGTAAGAATAGTTATAAATTAGATAAGCTTGAAGAAGGAATTGCAGAGCTTGAGAGACAAGGTAGGGTTGTGAAAGAGAAGAAGGAAGCGGCGGAGAAGAGGATAGTAGAAATGGAAGCAAGAGCGTAAATCGTTGATAAAGAGATTGGAGAGGTGGGGCTTGAGCTTTTGTTACAATAGTATCAGCTTTATGGTTAGTCTTTTGGTAATTCAGAAGTTGAAGTAAGTTTGTAATAAAAAAGACATGTCTAAGATATCTAATGATAATGATGTTTAGAGTAACTAATTATTTTAAGCAGTAATGACTTTTCATTTTAAGAGAACTCTCAAGTCTTTTTAAATGCAAAAAAAAAAAAAAATTATTATATGTATGTAAACATCATTTAAAAGAATATTCTTTTTTTAACAACAATTTTTTTTTATTAAGAAACATTTGGTCTTAAATACCGGTTGGAATTGGGATAAAACTAAGGTGTCAATTGGGCGGGCAGGGCCGAGCTGGCCCGTCCGCACTGCCGCGATGCTGTCATGATCTCAAAATGTTATGACCAAATTAATTGCATGCTAAAAATTGTATTGTCCACTTAGCTCATGGGCTAAATGGGCGGACTTCCAGGGGGCAAGCGGACTAGCCCATAAAACCCGCACGACAATCTATTCATATAGTCCGCACATATAACCCTTTCATTTAGCTTGCCGTCCGCCCAATTTTTTTTTTCATTAAAGAATTTTTTTTTCCAAAAATCCACGATTGGATCGGGTGCATTAGGGTCGAAATTGATTAGTGTAATTTAAATGAATTTAAATGAGTAAAGCCCTAATAAACCTAAAAGCTAAATGGGTATGAACGGGCCGGATTTACCCACATTAACATCCCTAATAGAGAAAAACGTAATCGATGGCCACATTGTTAGTCGAAAAAAAACTCTTCAGCAAATCCTTCATTAGTGGATATCGAAAAAGGATAATACGTAAGTAATTTCGATATTTACTCTCACCATACTCTCTTAGTCTTACTCTCTTAGAGATCTATATAGTATTAGATTAATGAGAAAAGAATGAAGAATCCTTCCTTTATATGTTGCAGGTTGAGGCGAAGAATTTTTTAATGCAATATCATTGATTCATTTGAACTCAAGGTTTAATTACTTCTCCGTTATACAAAACAAGATTATTTCAATCTCTAATCATGATAGTCTACCCATGTTTTAATTCTCTAAACTCAATAAATAATACCTATGCAATAGACTTATTATATACTTAATATGTGTATTTACATATTAGCTGATTGCTAAGAGAGTATTGGATTGAAAGGATAATCAAGTGAGGAATTATTGGAACACATATCTTAGTAAGAAACTTGGAATCAAAGATCAAAACCACAATTCGGACAATGGTGATATTGTTTATCGGATCAATCTCACAAATCCTAATTAAACATCAGAGGAAGAAGCAAAGATCTCTACTATTAATGATATCAAGAATATCCTAAAAGATGGTTAACCAAAACAAAAACAATATCTTAAGACGAAGTTCAAAAAACTCTTTAAGGAAGTAACTAAAAACATGGTAAATGGGTATAAATGGGTAAAATTTACAAAACATACCCGTTTATACACGTCATACCCATTACCCATTTTAACATCCATAGAGAGAATCCAACAAAGACGATATCAAGATTTGAGCTAGTTATGGTTAGAGCAAAGGTGTTCATTGATAACATAGACGAGTTTCCCTTCTCCATGACAGACAGCATATGATGGTCAGAAAAATCTTTTCAGTGCGGTTCAATTGCCTACCAGATCATTCAAGGCTGAATTCCCTAAACCGAAGAGACTAGAGGTTGAAGCTATACTTTCACTATCAAACAAGTGAATGAGCTTAAGCTTTGTGAGTTAAAAGATTACATGACAGGGAGTTCTTCTCTAAACCATCGTAATGTATTGCTTGGAATGGATATTGTGATGAAGGAGCATCCTTCGAAGTGTATGATCACCGTCAGTAAAAGTTTTTTAACTAAAACTGAAAAAGATGAAGATTTTGGCTTTGGTGTTGCACTTGCTAGAGGCTATCGACATTCTCTTAAACCCACGGCACAAGGTTTATCTTTGTGTTTGGATTACTCTATGTTGACATTTCAAAAGGTGATGTGTGTCATAAAACACAATTGCTATTAAAAAAATAAAATAATTTTGTGAAAGGAACACATGATAACATCTAAACTGGTAAGAATTTATAAATAACATATCAGCACATAAAAATCTAATATAAATATATATTTAAATATATTTAACAAATCAATGAATCAAACATATGAAAATTTTCAACAAAAAAACATTTCTCACTAAAAATTAAATACTATTAAACTATTTTACAAGAAAAATATATTATTATTAAAATAAATATCTACCTAAAAAAAATAATTTAGACAAAAATATTAACAGAAAATTTATTAAAGAAAAATTAATATCATACACAACACATGGTATCATTTATATAAAATGCGATAAATTATAAATGAATTTAGTTTTTTTTTTGTCGGCAAAATGAATTTACTTAATTGCCAATGATAGACATCGGAAAAGTATATTAAAAATATATTCACGGATATGAAATAAACCGGTGCAAACAAAAATATCACTATCATATACAAAATATTTTTTTTAAAAATTATCCTCGCACATCGCGGGGGTATCATCTAGTTAGTTTATAACGATAGTATATAATGATAGTAGGCGAAGTATTATTACTATTAAAAAACTAAAATCTTTTCTATTTTTTACGTATGGAAATATCGAAAATTTTGTAAAGTAATATTATAAAACTAGGTAGTTACCTGCGTAATGCGCGGATTTAATTCTTTAAAATAGATTTTTTTGTTATTAGTAAAAATTACATATAACTTTTTAGGTTTTTTAATTATTATTTTTTTTACGAGACAAATTGGTTTATCCTGCAACAAAAAAAAAATGTTGGAAATTTTTTAGAACTTCATAAAATATTGGTAAATTCTCAACACAATGACTTGAACATAATATAGTTTGCATATACATGACATACCTCAATAGCCGCACATTATTCTTCTAATCTTCCGTGGACATATAATGCAACTAGAACTAATTACCAAAACCGAACCAAATAAACCAGTTCGGTTCATGATCGATTTTTAAGATTTAAACGATCGGGAAGAATTTCAAATTTGTTTCGGTTATTGGTTCGGTTTTTAACCAATTACTATTCGGTTTCTAGAAATACTCGACGTTTTTTTTTTTTTGACATCAGCACAACTGGCTTTATTAAGTTTCTCCCACTGGAAACAATCGGAGTTCGAACCCCAGACCTGACGCCAAAGTAACAGAGGTGGAAACCATTTAGTCCACTTGATTTTCGGCAAATACTCGACGGTTAAATTATTAGATTTGATGAAACCGCAGAACTCTTACTATGTATAGATACAGTAAGGATTTGGCTTTCTCATTTTGCTCGATGTGGGACTTGGCTTTCTCATTTAACTAAATAAACATTTTCATTTAATGATTTAGTGGGCTTTTACGAAATTGATTTAACGGGCCGATACTGTGAATAATTATTACTATTGACGTGTGATTTCGGCATTGTTCTTGATTCATTTGTTGACATAATTAAAATATACTAATTGTTAGTTAAGTAAAAGGATATCTGATTAGATATGATGTGGGACTCGGCATTCTCTTAACACAAATACACTTTTTTATTCAATGACCTAGTGACTTTTATTATTTTATTAAGTGATTTAACGAGCCGATGCAGTAAATATTTATTACTGTCGATGTGGGAATTTTGTTTGTCGATATTCTGTAAATAACAATCGACAATATAATTATTTTGTTTTGTTGTCGACATAATTATTTTGTTATATATATTTAAATATTTTAGATACTTATTTTATAGTCAACAAAAAAATACTTATTTGTATATAAATTTTCAAAAAAAATTTCAAATAACCGGATTTTCCAGAATAACCGAATTTCCCGATTAATTTGGAAAAAATCCGAAAACCGAATGATTTTTATCTTAAAAATCCGAACCGAACCGAACCGAATAATTTTATTTCCCGAATGGTTTGTATTTTCATTTCCTGATTAACCGAAAACCGAATAGTTAAACTGAAAACGAATGGTTAACCGATCACCTACCCCTAAATGCAACACTCAAACTATTAAAAAATAAAAAAATGTATGCGTAAAATATAATAAATAATTAAAATTTAATATTGAATGAACATTAATGGTACTGAAATATACAATGAAATTATTATGAAGATATTTTAAGTGAGAGATGATCATATCATGTAGAGTGGGTACGTTTATATATTGGATACATTTTGTATTTTATAGAAAAAGTTAGTTATAAATTAGATTTAGTGGGTGTAGTGGTGTTTTTATGTTTCTTATAAATAATTTATATTTTTTATAGTAAAATTCTGTTGAAAATTTTGGTATAGTAAAATTCGGGATAATGGTTAATTCATACATGAATTATTATCTAATTTGTCTATTCATACATGAACAATTAATTGTGCTAATTCATACATAAAATAATATAATTGGTCAAAACATACATGTAATTAGGCTAAAACATACATGATTAGGCTAAAATAACTAAAGTTAATGTATGTTTGAGCCAAATTATATTACTTTATGTATAAATTGACACAATTAATTGTTCCTGTATGAATAGACAAATCATATCATAGTTCATGTATGAATC
>OVAW01000551.1:0-13763 GCA_900406365.1 Heliophila coronopifolia | reverse complement strand
CGGGTTGGTGTATTTTTTAGGATGCGAAAACAATTCGTGTATTTTTTAACCAATTTTTGACAAGTTGGGGTATTAAACATGTTTTTTCCCTTAAATTTATAATTGTATAAGAATTCAGTAATATACTCATTGTCATAAATTTGTGTTTTATTTTCTAAACATCGTTAGACTTTTTGACAAGATCAAATTGTTGGGTAGTTCCTTTGTGCTTGGTTTGATGGTAAAATAGTTAGTCTCCATGCTTAAACCCGTATTACACCATTTCGTATAGAAAGTGATTCTACATCTAAAGGAGTTAGGACAAAATCAAGAGAACACATACTTTGAAACAGCTGCCAGTTCTTTTTATCCATTACAGTCCTGCTTTAGCTAGATTAGATATAAACTACAAAATAAATATCCAACTTTTAAAAAACCAGTAATATAAACCTCTACTGCTCTACATTATAATTTTCAACAATATTTAGGCAAACTAAGCTACATTTATTTGTATTTTTTCCATTTTAATTACATAATCAATACAAAAGCATGTTTATTTACGATTGTATTTTTAAAAAAGTAGCATCGAAATTCACATTCCTAAATTTATAAATGTAGGAAATTTATTTTATAGACCTTGCATTTTTAAAAGTTTTTTTTAGACAAATTAAGCTACAATTTTTTTGTATTTTTCGATTTTTTCTTAAGGATTTTGTGTGTTTTCTGTCTTCCAAGAAGAAGATAATGTAGAGCATGCAGGAAAATGGAGGGTACAAATGTAATATATTTATGAAGATACATGGAAACAAGTCTCAACGAATAGTCATTCTATACATGAAAATCTCGATGAATATGAATCATATAATGATATAACGGTACAAACTTTTATATTTTCCGACAAAACAAAGTTTGAAATATGTTTTATCATTTGATTCATCTTTTGGTTAGGTGCTTGGTCTGTCCTCATTGATGAATATGTGGAGCATTTTTACATGTTTGTAACTTTGAAACCAATACAAAAATGAAATAGTGATTTTAAGTCTTTCAAACGATAGTCTATGCAGTCATACCGACCCTGTGTAGAAGAAGATCAAATAGTGACTTTTAGAATATTTTAAAAATTAAAATGATTGATTTATATAGAACAAAATTTTATTTCGGTTTTAGGCCCTTAGATTTTCATGGCTGACATGTATAGGAGTCTGGTTGGTCTTGAAAATTTGGGGCTCAAAACCAAAACTTATATTTTTCTACATGAAAATGCATCTTCTTAACTTTAGAAGAAAAAATATATTTTTTACAAAATTTAGAGACCATAGGAAAAAAATATTTAACCCTTAATTTTTTGGGTTAAACCCAAATTTAAGTGGTTAAACCCTTAATTTGCTGATAAGCTATAAAATTTTGATAAAAATATTAATATTTAAATAATAAACAATATACATCTCTTACAAATAAAAAATTTACAAAAATTTTGTAGTTATATGGTAAAATATATTAAAATTTTGAATTAGTAGCACCATAAATTTAATATTATATAGCACGCTCAAAGACATTTTTGGTCACAATAGCAATGTATTCCCAAAAGAAAAACATAAGAACAAAATTTAAAATGCCGCAAATATGTAACTGTTGTACTATTTTAAATATTTGTTAAGGATACCCCTAAAATATCTTAATATTCTTTGATGCCTAAATCTAGTTTGCACCACTACAGCGTGAACAAATAAACAGATCGAACTTGAAATGGTGAAATCTAAACAAATTGAAAAAGTAACAGTGCTAGGTAGAGGTCTAAACTAGATGAAAAATAATAGAACCGAACCAAATCACTATTTATTTTTTTCAAATCGAGAGATGATTTCAGCTTATTCGATTTTCTGTAATTTATTGAAACCAATCTGAAAACCGAATCGTCGGTTAATTGAATAAAAAATATTTAAGAAAAAAAGTTATGTTTTTATATTCATATTTTCATCTATTTATATCTTTTCATCTATTTTTTTTTTAAATATTTTATGATTTAATATAAAATTTATTTTTTTAACCCAACAAAAAATGTGAATTTCATTTGTCGTTATATTTCTTTTCGAAAGCTTGATAGTGTAGCAATATGAATATACTTGTATTTTTTTTTATATACTAAAAACTTGGGTTAACTTCATCTGAATACCAAGATTACTAAGCTCGTACAACTCTAAAATGCGTTCTTAAACAAAACCACTCTCTCTACACGAAATTGAACAAGCCCATTGCAACGAGTAAAGAAAAAAAGAAGATGATTATAAATTTTATATATACTTATATGACATTTTAATTTTTTTTTAATCATGACACTAGTATTTTACCTATGTTTTTAATGTTTTCTATAGTTTGTTGTCTTTTTTGTCACCTATAGTTTTAGTATGTTATATATAGTGTGTTGTCTTCTTATGTTAAATAGAATAAACTTTTTTTAGTACATTTTACGTTGAAAAGGGCATAAGCTATTTTTTTTTAACTTAGTAAAACATTTAACTAGCATGTTACCTATGTTTTAGTATGTTACCTATAATTTGTTGTCTTCTAATGTTAAATAGAATACACATTTTTGACTGAATGTCCTTTAGTATAGTGGTTTGAGGTTAGTATGACCTTGGTATCGGGAGTTCAACTCTCCGCCTCGACCATCATGTTTCTTTTTAGCGGGATTTAGGCTAATGAGTCGGCCTGCTGTAACCCAATGTTGATATTAAAAAATAGAATACACATTTTTTATACATTTTACGTTGAAAACAACGTAAGTTTTTTTAACTTAGTAAAACATTTTATTAGTTTGTTACCTATGTTTTAGTAAGTTACTTATAGTTTGTTGCCTTCTTATGTTAAATAGAATACACATTTTTGGTACATTTTACGTTGAAAACAATGTAGGCTTTTTTTTTCTTTCAAAAAAAAATGTAAGTTTTTTAACTTATTAAAACATTTTACTAGTCTGTTACGTATGTTACCTATAGTTTGTTGTCATCTTATGTTAAATAGAATACACATTTAAGTACATTGAAAACAGCATATGTTTTTTTAACTTATTCAAACATTTTACTAGTCTTTTACGTATGTTACCTATAGGTTATTGTCTTCTTATGTTAAATATAATACACATTATTAGTACATTTTGCGTTGAAAACAGCGTAAGTTAAAGTTTTTTAACTTAGTAGCATGTTACCTATGTTTTAGTATGTTACATATATATTTTTATCTTCTTGTATTAAATAGAATACACATTTTTAGTACATTTTAATTGTAAACAGTGTAAATTTTTTAAATTATTTTGTTATCTTCTTACACCAAATAGAATACACATTTTTAATACATTTTATATTGAAAACAGGGTATCTTTTATATTGAAAATATTTTACTATTTTGTTACGTATGTTTTAGTATATTACCTATAATTTGTTGTCTTCTTATGTTCACATATTTTAGTTCATTTTATATTGAAAACAGCGTAAGTTAATTTTTTTTTAACTTGGTAAAACATTTTACTATTCTCTTAGCAAGTTTGTTATCTTTTAATGTTAAATAGAATTCAGATTTGTGCTACATTTTACTTTGAAAATTAAGTTTTTTAACTTTTCAAAACATTTTACTAGTATGTTACTTATGTTTTAATTTGTTATCAATAATTTGTTGTCTTCTTATGTTAAATAGAATACACATTTTTGGTACATTTTACTTTGAAAACATCAAAACTTATTTTTCCATAATTATCATAATTTATATAAAATTTGAAGTAAAATAAATAAATTTCCATCGAATTAAGCTAAAAACAGAAACTTGAACCAAACCAAATTTCCTGTAAAACCAAAACTACTGAATTTCTCGGAAAATCGAATTCCTGCCAAACCCAAATAAAATTCCAAAAACAATTGGTTCTAACTTCAAAAAACTGAACCGAACCAAACCAAACAAAAATAGTTCATGAATCAATGGTTTACTGTTATCATTTTGCGAACAATCAAAAACAAATTTTCTCGAACCATAACTGAACCCGACAACCAATCACTCATCGTGAATAATTGCCTTGTAGAAATATAATTAAATATAACCCCCTTCACCCCCAACTAAAAATAGTTAAACCCTAAACTCGTATAAAGTTTTGTCCAAATCAATATTATTTGTTATCTTAACATTTTCTTTGTCAAGTTCACACAATGAAAAATTTGAAAATATTGATCGTATATGATTGATTTTAGGAATTTAAGATTAATAGATTCCGTCTCATATTTCTAGTTTTTAATTATTTTCATTTCTTATTTTCAATATTTCATAGAGAATTTTCAAAATGATTTTTACTATAATCTTCAATTTTCTCCCGCTATCAAAATCTGTTGATGCAGATAATAATAGTATAAAACTCTGATGATACTTACTTCTTGTCTTCACTCATTAACGATTCGTTAAAAAATTTTAAAGCTTTGATAATGTCGATGTTAATGGTGGCTAAGTCCACTTCACTCTGCTACTCAAAATCTAGAATTTCAGTCAGAAGGCAAAATGCTTGCACCGTCCGATCGGGTTATCCGATGGTGAGAATGCAGTCACGTGTTCACCGTTTGATTGAAGAGCAAGGCGTTGTGCTTATTCCCGGTGTCTACGACGCATTGTCGGCAGCTATTGTGCAGCAGACTGGATTCTCAGCCGCTCTGATCTCTGGATACTCTCTCTCCGCCACTATTTTGGGAAAACCTGATTTCGGTTTGATAACGTGCGCATGTGACTTTTCACTTGTTTTTTTCCTCTTTCTTTCGTTAAAAGTTCCTTGTTTTGTTCTGTCGGTTCAGACCACCGGAGATGGCAGCAGCTGCGAGATCAGTGNGTTCAGACCACCGGAGATGGCAGCAGCTGCGAGATCAGTGTGTGCTGCGGCTCCAAACATACCCATCATTGCGGATGCAGGCAAGTCCAGAATCTGAAATCTCTAAAGAATTGAGATTCTCTTGAAAAAGTGTTCCTTTTTAGTTTCTTAAAAGATTCTTACTTTGACATTGTTCAGATACTGGTGGAGGCAATGCCCTCAATGTCCAAAGAACCGTAAAGGACTTAATCGCAGCTGGTGCTGCCGGTTGCTTTCTCGAGGTATAATTTATAGCCACGTCCCTGGTTTGTAGTGATATGGTTGACTAAGTTATGTTTAATGTATGGATTAAATAGCCATAGCCTTATGTTACTCTCTTCTCCTATCTTATTTCTGTTCATTAGAGTTGTAAGGATTAAGGCTTCAAGAAACTCTTTTAGATTTGAGTTTGCTACTGATTTGATGTTGTTCTTGAATGAAATATGGGGTTGTAAAGTAAAGACACAGGGAATTATTGAGTTCGGATTCAAACTGAATCCTACGTCTCGCCGTAGAGGTTCCAGATTATTCAACTAAAACTTTAGCTCAATATCCGAGCTCTTTTTCACTTTACATGTTCTTAGCTTTTGTCTTTTCTTTTTCAAAACACTCTAGTAATCTCATCTCTCTTCTATTTATACAACATGTTAACTTGGGTTCTTAACTTAACCACAACAAAAGCACACACCTTTTAACATAACCATAGGTCGACTAAGGTTAAGTGCCTTGGGATGGAGGGAAAACATTTTGGTAGCAGGCTCGCACTTTCTGATATCATCCCATCCAATGATTCTTCTTTGTTTCGTTGTATTAGACGTTGTAGTTGAAGAGAGAGAAGCCGCTTAGTGGAGAAGAAGAAATACATCTTTCTACTTCTGTCCACAACACAAGCTTTTGATCCTAAAAGTCTTTATTGTCTTGTTTTAGAATATTTTCTTCGTACTAGAGTCTTTGTCTTTTAATTGAACTTGTTTGAACCTTCTCTTTGGAGTAGTGTCTCTTCTTATCAAGTAACTTCTGAATCAAGTAATGTCTACTTACCTGAGGCAAAACAGAAACATTAAACGTACCTGAGACTTTGTTTGGTTTGAAACCAACTCCAACAAGAGTAACTATAAGACAGTTTAGCTTGACTTGTACTATTGTTATTTGCAGGACCAGGCATGGCCAAAGAGATGTGGTAAGATATCTAACCGCTTTATTCCTTCACCCATAGTGATATGTTCTTGTCAAGTGTGTTTGATTAGTGATGAAATCATTTTGTTCTCCAATTGTCTTTGGTTGTAGGTCATATGCGTGGAAAAGAGGTACTTCTTTCATCTCCTTCTCCACCTTTGCTCCTAAAAAATCTATGAATGATTGTGGTGTTGTGATATTTGGCTGGAACAGGTCATACCTGCAGAGGAGCATGCAGCAAAAATAGCATCAGCAAGAGACGCAATTGGAGATTCTGACTTTTTCCTCATCGCTAGGACTGATGCTCGTGCACTATCCACAAAAACAGGAGTTTCGGATGCCATTGATCGTGCTAATCTCTATATGCAGGCAGGAGCTGATGCTTCTTTTGTTACCGCACCCAGGGACGATGATGAGCTCAAGGCAATTGGAAAACGCACAAAAGGTTACAGAGTATGTAACATGCTTGAAGGTGGACAAACACCGTTGCATACGCCTGATGAGCTAAAAGAAATGGGTTTTCATTTGATAGCACACCCACTTACTTCACTCTATGCAACAACTCGAGCTCTTGTAGATGTTCTCAAGATTCTTAAGGAAAAAGGAACCACTAGAGATCATTTAGAAAAGATGATTACTTTTGAGGAGTTTAACCGTCTGGTGAACTTGGATTCTTGGTATGAGCTTGAAACTAAGTACTCAAACCTCAGAAACGCCCTTCAGACATCCAAGGCATGAAAGTGACAAAAATTCTGGTCAACGATGGAAACTCATGGGCAATGTTTTAAACAATGTGTCATCAATAATTTATCTTCTTTTCATTTTCTGCTTGCATCATATCAATAATATTGTATTAATAGCTTTTGCTATGCCTATTCCAACATCTTTTTAAAACCTATAAACTCAAAATATTCATATGTAGTAAAGTTACCATTGACTTTGCAAAATTAGTCAACGTAAATTACTCTTAACGGAACTGTCTAGAGCTTAGTAATACATTTTGATTATCCCCAAATCAGAAAGATAAACCCTAAAACTCGAAGTAGGCCTGTTTCTAGTAATCCTATTTGCAGCAGTTTCTGGGATTTCTCAGAATGACAATAAACATCTCTATTCAATTGGATTTTTGCCTTGATTAGTACTGAAAAATGAAAGCCCGAGCCTCTGATTCTAAAGAATCGAATTGAGTTCGTTTGATTTGATGGAAATGTTATGGAAAAGGTCCAATGTTCGTAGCCCGTTTCTATCACCTTGTGGTTCACTTTCAAGGCTTCTGCTTGTTACCGATGAAACAAAAGTAATTAAAAAAAACTTGAGATTATTATATATTCGGCACAACGAGACCCGGATTGTGGAATTTTTCAGCCCAGGAAGTTGGAATTTCAGTTCTTTATGCTCAAGCAAACAAGGTTAAGGAATAGTTAAGACAAGACAGAAACCAGTGTGATGAGAAGAAGACGAAAGAACAATTGACAATTAAACGATGATTTACAAATGAAGTGATTTAAAAAATAGAGAAATCAGAGTGTATTAGTTAATTTGAAGCACAAATTCAAGCTGAACTCGAAACAATGGAGTCACGGCCGGCCCAAAGTATTGCGATGCCTAAAATAAATTTTTTTATTATTCGTCAACTACTATTTTTTCAGTATAAGTATATACTATCAAAATCCTATAAAAAATTCAATATGATTTTAAAAGAAAATACATAAACATTGATACTTTAAGTTATGAAAAATAATCTTCATTGCCTTTTTTACTGCAAAATAATTCATAAACTTCAAATAATAAAGTTTTCCGGGCAGTGATGGAGATGAATGAAGGCTTTGGGAAGACATGCAAACTTAAAAAAAAAAAGTTTTCTTTGTAGAAAATTTTTATGGCTTCTTAAAATCTTTTTGCTTCTCTATAAATTTTGTCCTTGCTGTTTTCAATATCATTTCCCTGCAAATCAATATTTTTCATGACAAAATTAATTAAAAATATTTTAATTAATGATTAAAAAAACAGAGCAATTTGAATAATTTCTAAAAAACAAGTATTAAAAAAAAGAATGGAAAAAAATATAAATGAGGAAAATAAAAAATAAAAATAAATGAAATGAAATGAGCCAACAAAAAAAAAGAATAAAAGAAATACATAGGGAAGTGGCAATCATTAAAAGGAAAGAGAAAAAGTATTGGACTTTCTTTTCACAAAAAAAAAATTATTTCATGTCAAAAGTCAATCGATTTTTTTTTGTCTCCCAAAAGTAAATCAATTGAAATATTAAAAAAAAAATGATGCCCATTACGATCGAACCTGAATATTAAATTAAAAGTTTTGAAAACTAGAACATTTAACCACTACTCTCAAAATAACACTTATTTGGATGTCCTCAAAATATTTAACTTTTTTCTTATGCCTAAAACTTTGTTTTGTGGTATTTAGGTCAGGGCAGGGTTTGGATGGAGGTTTTAAGAAATTGCTAGTTTCAATTTAAAGATAAATTTGTTTCTAATATATGTATTAAGTTTAAACGGCTCAATTAAAAATAATTTATGTTGATTGATTGTAGCTCTAATTTTGCAAAGTCAATGTAACTTTTTCATTTTATTTGAAAAAAGTCTTTTCGGGGGTTCAATTATGCATTTTGGCAAAATAATAATATATGTAAATAAAATAAAATAACGTAGAGTTATTTTAAAAATAAAAAACTAAATCCGCACACAGAAATGCTATCATCTAATTTTATACCTTAATAAATAGTTATCTTATATCTGTATTAGTATAATTAAATTTAAGGAAAAAACCTGTTTAATATCCCAATTTCCCAAAAATTAGCTAAAAACTACACGAACTGTTTTTGCGTACTAAAAAATACTCTAACCCGATTTTTTGTTGGAAAAATACACAAACTATTCAAATTTGAAGTTCGTGTTAACGGAGTTAACGTCCGTTTTCGATTTGCGATTAGGATTTGAAGAAGAAGCATAATTTGAGGATTTTGGTTTCTTTTTGATCTTGGGTATAAATCGTTTCCTAAACTCTGAAATCGAAGGCATCTCTAATTAATTTCCGTTTTCAATTTCGATTTCGTTTTGAAAACCGATAAAAACGAAATCGAAATTGGAAACGGAAATCAATTAGAAATGCTTTCGATTTCAGAGTTTTGGAAAAGCTTTATACCCAGGATCAGAAAGAAACCAAAATCCCCAAATTATGCTTCTTCTACTCCTAATTGCAAAATCGAAAACAGACGTTAACTCCGTTAACACGAACTTCAAATTTGAATTGTTTGTGTATTTTTCCAACAAAAAATCGGCTGATATATTTTTTAGGACGCAAAAACAATTCGTGTAGTTTGTAACAAATTTTTGGCAAGTTGGAGTATTAAACATGTTTTTTCCGTTAATTTTATTATATTTTTTATTTTATATTGACAAAATCACATATTTATATTCAATATAATTAAATTATAGGATAAACCCAAAAATGATTAATTATATGTGTGTATTATATTTTTATTTATATTCAATATAACTAAATTATAGGAAAATCCCAAAAATGATTAATTATATGTGTGTATTATATTTTTGTTTCTTAATATTTTTGATAATATGTTTTGTCAGGATATATTTGATAATTTATTGCGTCATTAAATACTTTTTTTCTTTTTCCATTTTTATGTACCTCCTCTTATATAGTGTAAAACTGAATCCACGTTTGGAAGGAAATATTTTGGTACTTGTGAGGGATTTAAATCCTATAAGCCCTATCCATGAAGATGTATGGGTTGTGAATTAAAAAAATAAATATTTTTTATTATTTGGCCAATTTTTATTATTATTAAAATAATATATTAGGTAATTTATCAACAATTGTTATTAACTATGTATACATTGAAAGAAAAGGCCATACAATATTTGAAAAATGTTATAGTTTGTTAACGGTAGGAGAAATAAAATTAATTAGATTTGAGTGACAATAATATATATTCCAACATAGGGAAATATAGACTTCCTTTAACATGTGGTATGGTTATAAATAGTAATCAACCAACTTTTTTATATATATATATTGCAAAATAAAAAATAAAAAATTGTTAAAGGCAAAATTAATAAGTTACTAGTCCTTCTCATATTTGTTTTTTTTTTTTTGGGTTTTGACCATCCTCTCTTTCGTTACCGTTTTACGCTATTCTATTGATGTTTAAAAAAATCGTCAGATAACTTAACTTTTTAAATTTTACATAAATACAGAGTCTTTAATTTTCCTTCATTTTCATAATGACTATTATGATTTCTTATGATTTTAAAAATAAAAAATACAAAATTAGTATACAAAAGGTGATCCACATTTCAACACCCGCTACTTCTTAGAATAAAAGTAACCGATGGAAATTTAAGTTAATTTCAAGGCACATCTAAAAGGTATAACTATTTGGAGAAGTATTTTGGAGAGGTGCATATATTTAGAAATGTACCCTTTTGTAGAGATAAGTTTCTTCGACGAGATATGTCTATAAAAGAGACATCTCCCTAACCATTGTGTCTTTTCGACAAGACACACTTCCATAACATGCATTTTCATTTTCTATATAAAGAGATGGAGGGTTTTCCAAAAGAGGTTGACAATTTTTCTTCTTTTTGGTGAAAGACTTTAAGAACTTCGAGAGATAAGTTCTTGTACACAACATCACAAAGGCATTAGATTTTTATCTAGACACAAGAAAACCATATTTGTTACTCTTGTTTCTTAGCCTCGAACAAGAGTGAAACATGATTGTTTTATCCTACAAGGGATTTCATGTAACCCTAGGCTTAAAGAGGGTCAAAATAGTCTTTAAGGAAAGTGTCCTTGTGTGCGACTCAATCATTATCCAAGATATCATTCTATACAACATTTGGTTGTCTTTTGTCAAACCGTTATACATACTTTCGCTAGCTATTTTCTAGCGACTCTTAACAGCGAGAAAGAAGCCGACACCAACATTCTTAAAGAGTATTTATGTTGTGAAATATGGCTGATGTGTCCGTGAAAGAGATGACATCGAAATTTGGCAAACTGGATAAGTTCGAGGGAGTTTATTTTTGAAGATGGCAATAGAGGATGCACTTTCTCCTTATAATGCTAAACGTGGTGCATGTATTGACTGAGCCAATGCCCACAGTCCCGAAAGATGTCGAGAATGAATCTTCAGATGAGAAAATGAAGCAACCTAAATGGTGAAACGATGACTACATATGTCGTGGACATATTCTCAACGACATGTCTGATTCTATCTTTGATGTCTATCAAAATGTTTTATCCGCAAAAGAGTTGTGGGTGCATTAGAATCAAAATACATAGTTGAGGATTCCTCTAATAAGAAGTTTCTCGTGAGTAATTTTGATAATTATAGGATGCTGGGTTTTAGGCCCGTTATGGAACAATACAATGTAATATTTCGTATCGTAGGGCAGTTTGCACAACACAACATGCATATGGATTAATCTATTTATGTGTCGAGTATTATTGACAAGTTGCCACCTTCGTGAAAATATTTTAAACAGATGTTAAAACACAAGGAAGAAGAGTTGTCTCTTGTACAACTTGGTAGCCACTTGCGTATAGAGGAAAATCTAAGGGTACAAGAAGGAGTGAAATCCCATGACGCTGGACCTTCTACCATCAATGTGATGGAAGATGGTGGATATACTAAGAGACAAAATAAAGGAAAAAAACGTTCTATCAATAATACTACTGATTTTGGATCTAACCAAAGATCCAAATATGTTTGTTGGACATGTAATAAAGCGGGTCACATGAGACGTGATTGTCGGGCATCAAAAAATAAAATGGGACATAACCGCTTGGGGTTAGGGTCTAAGGACTAAGGCCCGTATACTCATCAAGTTGAGATATTTGACTATAATTTAAATTATAATTAGAATTATGTATCATAAATTTCAGAGGCACTTTATGTGCAGGATGATGATGTGACATGGTGGATTGACTCGAGTGCAACAAAACATGTTTGCAGGGATCATGGCTGGTTCATGTCATATGAACAAATTCTTGATGGATCCGTTCTTAAAATGGGCAATGAGTTAACTGCACCTATCCTTTGATGTAGAAGAGTAGTGTTGGAGTTTAGTTCTGGAAAGACCCTTAATCTCGAGGGTATACTACATGTACCCGAAAATAGGAAAAACTTGGTTTCTGGATGTGTATTAAATAAGTGTAGTTTTAAAAAAGTGTATGAATCTGATAATTATATTTTATCGTATGTGGTGTGTTTGTTGGATTTGAATATTTTTGTAATGGCATGTTTATGTTAAATTTAAATAAAGTTAATAATTATGTTTTTATGACTAGTTCTAGAAAAGATGATAAATATTTATGGCATGCTAGATTAGGACATGTACATCATAAGCATATGATTGTTATGTCTATGGAAGAATTGATTCATGTTATAGACATGAATATAAATCGGTACAGTACTTGCATGTTAACGAAAGTAGTTAAACAACAACTAAAATGTATAAGTGGTAATGCTGGAGTTCTTGAACTTATTCATAGTGATCTATGTGATTTAAATCCGACTCCGTCTTTAGGAAACAATAAATATTTTGCCACATTCATTGATGACTATAGTCGTTATGTTATGTGTATTTATTACATTTTAAAGACAAGGTCATTGTAAGTTTAAGGTGTATAAAACTGAGATAGAATTGCAACAAAATAATTTTATTAAGAAGTTGCGCACAGATCGAGGTGGTGAGTATTATGATCTTTCTTATTTCCAATCGAGTATTATACATGAGACTACAGCCCCTTATACTCCGGAACAAAATGGTGTATCGGAGAGGAAAAACTGAGTCTTAAAGAAGATGCTTAATTTCATGTTATCCTTCTCTGGTTTGAGTGAGGTTTTTGGGTTGAAGTCATGTTAACGGCTTGATATTTATCAAATAAGGTAAAAGGAACAAGATTACCACTTATGAGATATGGTTCAAAAAGAAACCAAACTTTAATTACCTTCGGGTTTGGTGTGTAGGGCGGTCTTCAGGCTACCCCAATGCAAGGTTAAGTCTTTGAGAGAAATAGGTATTGATTGCATCTTTATTTGATATGTAGAGCATTCTAAAGCTTATAGGTTTTATGTCATTGAACCAAATAATTCTATATTGGTTTACACCGTGATTGAATCGAGAGATGTCATGTTTGATGATAAGAGGTTTTCGTCTATACCTACACCAAATGACTTGGTTCGTAGATTATGTGAAAGAAAGGAAGGACATAATATAGTCATGCTTTCTAAAGAATCACCTGTGACTCGTAAGAGCAAACGAGGGAGAATAAAAAAAATATTTTGGTCATAATATTCAATTATATTTTTTAATGAACAAGAGATGAAATTGGTTTCCTACTCACATGGCTATCATGTTGATGATGATCCTAGAACGTTTAGTGAGACTATGAAGTCTCCAGATATTGCGTTTTGGAAAGAAACAATTGATAATGAAATGGATTCCATCATGGGAAATAATATTTTGGTCCTATCGGATCTTCCACCTGGTTGTAAGCTTTTAGGCTGCAACTGGATCTTCAAAAGGAAGATAAAAATTGATGGAACAATCTACATGTTTATGGCTAGATGGGGTTATCCAAGGCTTTAGACAAAACGAATGTATCGATTATTTTGATATGTATGCTCCGGTTGTTATGATATTGATCAGTCCGGATTTTTACGTTTTTTAGCCGTATT
>OVAW01000550.1:574-13778 GCA_900406365.1 Heliophila coronopifolia | reverse complement strand
TTTCAATAAGTTCACTCCTGTGAGTATTTCTGTCATGCCCAATTTCCAAATCACATTTTTTCACTGTGATATTATATATTATCTCAACTTCAATTATATTTGGTTATAGCTTCCAGAAGGAGCCCTCCGGGAGAAAATTGAAAAACTTGCTTCTTCTCTAAAGTTTCCTCTAAAGAAACTGTTTGTTGTCGATGGATCTACAAGGTCAAGCCATAGCAATGTAAGGATTTAAACGCCTTGAAATCTCTCTGTGCCTATGTTTAGATTAGCATAAGAAGCTTATGTTTCTTGCTACATCTTACAGGCTTACATGTATGGTTTCTTCAAGAACAAAAGGATTGTTCTTTATGATACATTGATTCAGCAGGTACCATCATACTTCTCTACAGTTCACGCAAAGCTAAATACCCATTCTGATTCTGAAAACATATCATTGTCTTCTTTTTGGTGCAGTGCAAGAATGAGGATGAAATTGTGGCGGTTATTGCACATGAGCTTGGACATTGGAAGCTGAATCACACTACATACTCGTTCATTGCTGTTCAAGTGAGCCTCAACTGAGAGTACTCATAACTTCATTTCAGATAAGAAATCGTGTCTTATGACGCTCTGTAAATGTTTTTATTACAGATCCTTGCTATCTTGCAATTTGGAGGATACACTCTTGTTAGAAACTCGACTGAACTCTTCAGGAGTTTTGGATTTGATACACAACCGGTTCTCATTGGTTTGATCATATTTCAGGTTTCTCATATTTGGTTTTGGACACTAAATTCATGAATCTGTAAACCTATCTTATAACTCTTTTATGGTTCTTACAGCACACCATAATACCACTTCAACATCTAGTAAACTTTGGTCTCAACCTCGTTAGTCGATCATTTGAGTTTCAGGTAAGCAAAATCTTTACTTTGGCCCTCGAGATCCAATTAAATTTTTCTTCTTTACTAATCTTATGTAAATGTAAACTTTGTAGGCTGATGCTTTTGCTGTGAAGCTCGGTTATGCAAAAGATCTTCGTCCTGCACTAGTGAAGCTACAGGTCAGATAAGACAACAACAAAAACACAGACTTGTTTCTTCAAAATGTGTTATGTTTTAATATGGAAATTTTTGTTATGTTGGGCAGGAAGAGAACTTATCAGCAATGAACACTGATCCATTGTACTCAGCTTATCACTACTCACATCCTCCACTTGTTGAAAGGCTTAAAGCCATTGATGGACAAGACAAGAAGACAGATTAAGTCCACTGTATCTGATCAAATCTGTTGTACGGATTGATGACTTTTTAAGTTACGTATCTTGACTGCTTTTTTGATGACACGAAAAACCATATAGACACAGGGCCTCTTTTTGTAAACAGATCAATGACCCACCCTCTTCCCGGCCCAGCAGATATTGACTTTTTCTTTATAGCTTTACGATGCCTGAAATGACGAATATACCCTGAAATAAAAAATTGTTTCACGAAGAAACCAGAACATTCCAGCCGTTGGATTTGAAAGAAATCCGCCGGTTAGTGCATAATATATGGACAAAATGACAAATCACAGACGTACACGTGTTCCATCGTACTCTATTATATTCTTCGTCTTCCTGAGTACCGCGTAGCAAAAACCAACGAGGGAATTAAAAGGTGTTTCCTTTGTGCTTCGTTTATCTGCAGAACACGGCACGTTTGTTTGATTCCTACAAGAACGCGTTTCCGAACCCCTAATTACTACTCTGTAAGAACCATTTATCCCATTTCTCCTATATATATACTTTCTTCGCTCTTGTTGAAATTAAAATTAGGTTTTTTTGTTCCCTTCATCTCTTCAGATTCTCAAGCTCTTTGAGACCAACATTGAAAGTAACGGTAACTCTCTCTCTTATCATCGTTTTGATGGTTTTCTTGTGTTTAACTTTGCGATTTGGTGTCAATTTTGGGTGTGAAACTTCCGGAATTCGAATTTTACGACCTAATATATATTTGTCTGGTTTATTGAAAGTAATTTCATTTTTTCATATATTTCTCGGTTATGAACTTATTTATTGGAGGAGATCCATAAAAGCTTTGATCTTGTCTTATTATTTCTGGGTCTCTCTTGCATCTATTGAAATGATTCTACTAGAAATTTGGTTCATTGCAGTGTTTTTTTCAGATTTTTTCTAACTAACTTCGTTCTCTCTGCGTGATTTTCAGGTAATATGAGCCATAAACAAGATCATCCACGCCTGTCCTTTTACTGTGGAAACCTCTTCAAGAACTTACTTCCCAAGAACAACAAGATTGCAGGCTTATCCCCAAAGCTTCTCTCACTGTTGAACAATTTCGAGACGAACTTGACAGTGTCAATTAGAGAACTTATACCAAAGGATAAGAACGATGTCCTTACTGTCTCATGGATGAGACTAGCCATGGAATCTCTTTGCAAGACTCACATGAGTATCAGGACACTCGTGATGGATCTTGAGCTTCCTATGTCGGACTTGGAGGATTATATGATTCATTTGTACTCCGACATTAGCTTGAAGCTGCTTGAACTCTGCAACGCCTTCACCTCAGAGCTCAACCGTCTCAACCATGGAAATCTACTACTCAAGTTTGCTTTGAATAAGCTGGAGGCAAACAACTGTCAGACAGAACTTCCTTTATCACATCTCGACAATTGGAAACAGCACATGGTTTTCAAGAACCCGAGAATCGAAAACTGCACCGCGGTTTTGAGTAGTCTTGTTGATTCGATGAATCTCACCGAGAAGGCAAAGAAGAAGAAGCACTCTGCAAAAGGGAAAGTCCTTGTGCGTGCTCTATACGGTGTAAAGATCAAGACTTTTTACACATCCAGTGTGTTTGCTGCTGCGTTTTCTGGTTTTTCAAGGAATCTCTTCTATCTAACGGTTCCAAAGGAGATGGAGGAGCTTCCATGGGCACAAGCTTTCATGGAATTGCAGAACACAATAAACCCAGAGATCAAAAACACATTGTTATCAGACAGAATCACTGCTATAAAAGATGTAGAAGCTGTTGAATCCGGTGTGAAGAAGGTGTACACAGCAGGAGAAGAAGAGTCGGTTAAGAATTTAGTGGAGACATTGAAGAAGTCAGTGATGGAACTTTCGGAAAGTTTAGATCTGTTGTCGAAGGAAACAAATAGCTTGTTGAAGATAGTGATATCTGGACGAGATGGAGTGTTGGAGAGTCTCTGGAAGAAATACGCAGAAGATCTGGGAATGAAATTACCAATGATGATTAAGAGTGTTGAAACTTGTGTTTCTGAAGAGAAACATGTTAGTGTAGTGAAGGTTAGAAAATAAATGTAAATAAATAAAAAAGGAGAATGTAGAACCAAACAAGTTGTCAAAAAAAAAAAAAAAACAAACAAACAAAAATGAAAGTACTTTTAAATGTTTGAAGACTATTGATAACTCGTCTTCTCTTTCGGTCAACGTAAACGTTTCCTTGAAATAGGAATTCATTGTCGGTCAAGAAAACAAATGTTGATAGATAAAACTAAAAAGGTTCTTGGTCTTGGTCTTGGTCTTGGTCTAGGTCATTTTCCAAAACAAAAAAAAGTATGTTTTTTACATTATTCGAGAAAAAATTAAGGGTTTTGTACCGAATATTTAAAGGTTTGGAGAACCATACCCCAAAAATTAGTGGATAGAATGGAGAATCAATCACATTAAATACTATATAGAGTATCCTAGAGGTGTCAAATGGGCGGGCGGGAAACCCGCCCGTGGTTTTAGGGCAGGTCCGCGGGCCAGTCCGCATGAAAAATTTGTAGCTCGTGCTGGCCTACGGGTTGAAATGTTGAAAACAATGACTGCACTGCCTAGAAAAACGGTCACCGCGGGCCGGTCCAAAATTTTGGACTTGCTTAAAAAAAAGAAAATTTTAATGAAAAAAAAAATCGGGCGTGCGGGCAAGCTATATGGGCGGGCTATAGGAATTGGTCATACATGCGGGCTATATGGGCAAGCCCGCGGGCGCCCGCCAATTTAGCCCGCAGTTAATTTGGATTTATTTTTTCAGGACTATGACCGCTCTGCGACGGTGCAGGTTGGGCCTAGCCCGCAGACAGGCCCGCCCATTTGACACCACTAGAATATCTCATATTACTCGATGTGGGATATTACCCCATACTAATAATATCCATGTATTGGTTTCGGCACTGAACCTTCTTTTATAAATCAAAACAAAATTTGTTTTGGTGGATATAACACAAATTAAATACCAACCATTTAAACAAAATATTTGGAGGAAAAACAAAGGGTATAATAACTGTTGTCTATTCTACAATGATCAGAGTTAAAATTTGGTGTTTTTAGTTGTGAGAAATTTAAAAGAGTCATATTTGAGCTATTTGGACCGAAAACATATTTTCCATGTCTATGTGGACCGACAAATGTATTTTCCTAGTGAATGTTTCGGTCCATAAAACAAATTTGCAATATTTTTTATCATAAGTTTAATTGTGAAATAGTTTGGCGGACTTTTTGACTTGTAAACCTAAAATACCAGAGTCGTACTCAAATACATATTGGAGAAAAGTTTAATTAAGGAAATTAAGACGGAAATGCAAAGAAGAAAGACAGAAAACCCAAAAAGTATATGGTCACGGAGGAGGAGCCTTACGTTCAAAATGGTTTAACACGCATTTTTGAGAAACGTCAACAGTCAAGTCAACACCCATCCCTTCTTCTTCTTCTTCCTCTCACTATTTAACTCCCCCCTCTTCCTTTAGCTTCTCTCTACTTTGATTTTTGTTGGTGAGATATATATATATAATGTCGACTGAGAGTCGTTTCAGTATTTCAGGTGGTGGTGGATTGCCTACTCATCATGGTGGTCTCTATGTTCAGTATAATGTCTATGGATATCTCTTCCAAGTTTCTACAAAGTATGCTCCTCCTCTCCGTCCTCTCGGTAGAGGTGCTTCTGGCATCGTCTGGTTTGTTTTTCCTATTCAAATAACTTCATGAATTAATGGAATATATTTACTTTGTTGGAGATTTTGTATTCAATCTCTTGAAACTCTTAGATTAGGCTTCTTTTGGAACTCACTAACACATAGCAACATGCCAAAAAGCTTACTCATCATCATCTGACTATTTCGAAGCTATATTTTCTCATCTTCTTCTTTTATATATAATCATCAGTGCTGCTACTAACACAGAGACTGGAGAAGAAGTTGCTATGAAGAAGATTGGTAATGCTTTTGACAACATTATCGACGCTAAACGAACTTTGAGAGAGATTAAGCTTCTCAATCATATGGATCATGATAATGTACACCACACTCCTCTTATTATCCTCTGCATCCTCTACTCATATATTTCTTCTCAACTTCATTTTGTTTTGTTTTTTGTGCAGGTTATTGCTGTAAAGGATATAATAAGACCACCCCAGAGAGATAATTTCAATGATGTTTACATTGTTTATGAGCTAATGGACACTGATCTCCACCAAATTATTCACTCCCACCAACCTTTGACCGATGATCATTGCCGGGTATGCATCAATCTCTACATTTTTTTATATGCTTACAAGTCTAGCAGATGAATCTTCTGTTTCTAGTTTTACAAGTTACTTTTTTTTTGCAGTTCTTTCTGTATCAGTTGTTGCGGGGGCTCAAGTATGTTCATTCAGCTAATGTATTACATCGAGATTTAAAACCTAGCAATTTGCTCCTGAATGCAAATTGTGATCTAAAGCTTGGGGATTTCGGACTTGCGAGGACCAAATCTGAGACAGATTTCATGACTGAGTATGTTGTTACACGTTGGTACCGAGCTCCAGAGTTGCTTCTTAACTGCTCTGAATACACAGCAGCAATAGATATCTGGTCTGTCGGCTGTATACTCGGTGAAACAGTGACAAGAGAGCCGTTATTTCCCGGTAGAGATTATGTTCATCAACTTAGACTTATCACTCAGGTAATCTAATCTAATCTAATCTAATCTTCGTTTTCTTGAATCAACTGCATTTGTTAATTAAATCTTTGAAAGCAGCTTATCGGATCACCAGATGATTCAAGCTTGGGATTCTTAAGGAGTGACAACGCAAGGAGATACGTTAGACAGCTTCCGCAGTACCCAAGACAGAACTTTGCTGCTAGATTTCCAAATATGTCGGCTGGTGCAGTCGATTTACTGGAGAAAATGCTCGTCTTTGATCCAAGCAGACGCATCACAGGTGAGTGAGTTATATATTCCATAAATCTGCTTTTTCTCTGTTTTATCATTTTTGGTTTATGAGATTCTAAATAAGGTCCTTTTCCGGCATAGTGGATGAGGCATTGTGTCACCCATATTTGGCGCCGCTGCACGATTTTAACGAAGAACCAGTGAGTGTGAGGCCATTCAGTTTCGATTTTGAGCAGCCTTCATTGACGGAAGAGAATATAAAGGAGCTTATATATCGTGAAACATTGAAATTCAATCCTCAAGACTTCTAGTGAGTGAAAAGGGGGAGACAAATATTTTCATCAAAATGCTTTTTTTTTTATGTTATGTTACTTTGTTTTTTGTTATTTTATATCTTTATAAGTTTGTAATATGAATAAAATCCTTGAAAATTTGGAAAAAAAAAGAGTCGGATTGTTTCTGTCTTTTTTTCTCCAAATTGTAATACAACAAAACAGAGATTTTGACTTTCTAACTTGGTTCCGTGAGTGTCACGACATGTGTCTTCTGTAGTTGTGTTGTAGTTTGATTTTTTTAGGTCAATTCAAATTAAGAGTTTGATTTCTAATTTCCTTTTTGAAACGGATAAATAGATAATAGAAGTTAATATGTGTTTCATATATTTTTTTCGCTTTAGGCCTCTTTGAGTTTAGGCACGGGGCAATGCTCTTAGCTAAACATAGACATGTTTTGGAGGTTATAAATGTACATTGTATTATGGGTTTGCAAAAACTGAGGCTTTTTAAACTCCAGAGTCCAGTCCTAACACAAAATTGTTTGCCTGCTAATTTCTAAGTATAAACTTATGTTACCTGAAGGAGTTTGAAAGCTACATTTATCTCTTCTAGCAGGTTTCTTGACCAAGATAATGCTAACTTCCAACTTATGCATGTTTCGAGGTTGTGTCTGATTCATCTGGCGAATAGATCTTAAGCATTGATGGTGGAATCAGCATTGGTAGAGCGAAGTCAAAGTTTCATTAATTAGAAGGTTGAAGAGTCCATCCTCAATCTGCAAAACCACTTCTTCATGCTCCTCCTTCATTCGTTTCTCATTCCAGTCTAGTCTTTCAATTTCTCTAGCACAAGCTTGTCTTGTTCCACTTTCAAGCGCTGATTCTCTCCGTCGTCCCTGTAACCATTCCTTTGCCTCGCTCACCAAGTGTTGATCTCTGTAAGTTTCGTGGAATGAGTCTGTCGTCGTCCTTTGTATCATTAATTCATCTCTGAAATAGTCCATTATCAGATGCTCTTCGTGGATCCAAATAGCATGTCTTTCTTTGACCTGGTCCCATAGATGCACTGCCTTCTCTTCAACCTCATAAGCCTCTTCATCTTCTTCTTCAATCTCTTGTCTTTCTTCCATGCATGATTCTTCATCCATTGAGACCCATTTGTCCAAATTAAAAGGGCTAATGTTAGCCAATCTCTCAAAACGTTGTATTGTTTGCATTAGCTTTTGTTTGGTTCCTGCCAATTCATTATCATACATAGCGTGTGTATGAAGTTAATCTAAAGAAGAAAAACTTGCTTTGATTGTAATGAAGGAAACCTATAACGCACTTTCAACATTGTTAAGGCATTGACCGAAAGAAGAGTGATCTGATACTTCCTCATCGTGATGTTGAATCTCAAACACCGAGACAGGACTGTTCTGCTCATTTTCACACTCTAAGTCCTCCTGACCATAATAATTGCGTATTAGTCCAAACCAAATCATCTAATTATTAAAATGCATAGTGTAATAATTTCAGTCTGTTAATAAAATTGTAAGTTAGGTACGTAAGTCATAAATTTAAGTAGTTAATGGGTACAGTAGTACATTGTTACTATTCTATAAGATAGGACAAAGACAGCTTCTGTTTTGTCTTCATGTGAATTTAGATTTAACGAAGACAGCTGCACGTGCATTTAGAGACAGCATGGGCGACTTACGGTTGAAGCAAAGTCAACTCATAAGATCTCAAAAATCACACGATTTATTTCTTTAATTTTGAGAATTGATTCTATTTTATCTTTGTTTATGAATTTACTAATTAAAAACTCTGTGATTAGTTAAATGTAATAAGTACGAGTTTCTTTCTATACTTTTATTTAATATAATATTATTACCTCATGAGGTCCCACTTCAGTGTCGGCGACTGTTAATGCTGTGCAAGAATCTTCGCTGACGCATTGTAAATTGCTTTTACCCTTTTGACCACACTCCTCAACGTTACTTCCCCGTGATGATGGTAAAAACTCCGATGTAAAATCTGAGTCACACCAGCTGCTGCAGGATGTGTCTGTGCCGCTGGTGTTGGTGGTGGTGGATGATCCGGTTGTTGTCGTCTTGGTTATGTACTGATCATGAGGCGGAGACAGTTCAAAATGTGTTATGTCGTCATCATGCAGGTCCTTAGAGGAGCTCCACCGCACAATGTCTTTGACTCGAACGACGGCTATGCTTGCTTTGTTCTTGGATGATGACGACCGGCGAGAGAGGCTCCTCGAGGGAGAGGATTTAACTGCGGTGGAACTGAGGTTCTTGATGGCGTTAATCATAGCTTGCAATGCATTAATGGATTGTTTTTTCTTAGGTGAAATGGGGAATCTTGGAAATGATTTGAAGCCGTTTGAAGAACAGGAATTGGAGTCTTCCAAGAGACAGTCTTTGAGCATTCTTGGCTTTATTTCCATCATCCTGAAACACTCTCTTTGGTTCAGCAGGTACGCTGCTGAAAGAGGGAAGTGTTAAGATGTATTTAAGTGAGGGTGATGTGGAAAGAGAGAGGAAGCTTCTTGATGTAGATCTCAAGATGATGACACAAAGAAAGGAACTTGGCTTCTTTTGGCTAAATATATATATATATATATATATATATATATATAATTAAGTTAGTTGGTAGAGAATAAGACAGAACATGTGGGACCTATGATGTTTCTCTCTACGTGTTTTGCCAGATTTTGGAGCTTTTCATACTCACTTCTTGTGTCTACTCACTGTACTCTCTCAGTGACCTGGCGATGACTCTTGTAGTCGGTAATGAAAGAAGTTTCAAGTTTCTTTTTTTTTTTTTTTTTTTAATATCATCTTCTACCAAAAAAAGTCAAAGAAGAGTCAAAATCAGAAATGAAGCAGAATACATAAAAGAGTAACGTCAGAAAGGCATAACAGTAAGATTCTTATTATTATTTCAGAAAATTGACAATCTTTACAATGCCCAAACAGAGAGATCTAAATTGGCTGCAGAAGAAGCTTTTAACAAAAGATGAAAAACACCTAAAATGTTGCCTTATTGGCTAGAGGATGCACATGCCTTAAACAACATCATGCAAGTCATCATCATCCTCATCGTTGTCTTCCGATTCAGATTCCTCGTTGTCTGATTCAGGCAGAACATATTCAACGTCAAGAGGATGTCTGTGTAGGAAATTCAAGAGCTGTTCAAGGTTTCTCATTGGTCTATAAGGACTTTGTCCCTCCTCTTCATCCATTTCTTGTGGATCACTGTAACTCACTACCTTCAATCCAAATTTTCCTGATTCATCTGGATTCACCACCCGAACCGAATTTGCTAGTGATCTTCCCATCACTTTTACATGGGACACACTACAAATATATGCAAAAAAAATATATATATCTACTTTCAAAGTGCCAAAGTTGTAATACTTTTTTTTTATGAAATTCTTAGACCAATAGAGATAGAAGATGTACCATATGTAATATAGGCCATCCGTTTCTTGTGTCTGAACTCGACCTAGAAACTCAACAAGCATATACCCACCAATGCAAAGAACGGGTTCTGGAAGCTTAAAGTTCTGTAATCGGTTTTCCTACTTGCAAAAACTATCATTGGTTTATATACTCATCAACAACAAAAAATGTTATGCCTAAATTAAAAATAACATACTTGAGCCATCGGAAACTCTTGTGAGGTGTAAGTCCATACATAGTTATTACTTTCAATACGAATCTTTGCTGGCTCGCCTTTTTTATCCAGTAAAAAGCTCTTGTGACCCAGCCGGAAACGAACATAATGTGAAGAATATATCGGACCATTGCGCTGAAAATAAGCTAGAGAAATTCGAGAACCAAACTAAAATCAATAAAACACTTGGCAAAAAAAAAAAAACACAAGGGATGAGGAGATAGGTACCTTGGAAAGGCTGAATGTTGATTTCATTAATGACACACAAACCAGCTTTCAACTTGTAAAGAAGAGTTTCGGGTACGGAAGTGTTGTGTTGTCCTGTACTTGACCAATATGAAGGGGTTGGACCAATCCGATCTCGTTCTTCGAGTGTGTTTAAGATACTTTCAGAAGGGAAATTATCAGTACTGGATGCTATAATGGCATTAGCAATACAGGTTTTGATAGGGGAGGATGTGCATCCTCTAGCCAATAAGGCATAAGCCCTGTGTTCTCTTTCTGGTAGCATTGTATCCATGAGACTGCTTGACCCAGCTTCAGTGTCATTACATGTTTCTATTATCTGATCCACTTTAGTTAGCTGATGGAACAATTTCAAGCACAGATTCTTGGAGACACTGTTTTTAATTACTGAAAAATGCAAAAAAGAAAAATATAACCCATTCTCTAAACTATTAACAAACGGTTGTCAGAGAAATGAAATGTAAAATTCCAAATTTATGTAAAGGATTTATGAGCTTTGTACCAAAGTCTCGCCAAGAACGTGAGACAGAACTAGCACGGACAATATCTGATGGATCAGTTAGGCACGAAAGAATTGCTAGAGACATGTCCGTATCAAGAATGGTTACAAAATCCATCGTATTGCGATCAAATTTGAATCCACCCTACAAAAAGGTTGAAAATTTACAAAATCAAACAATGTAATTACCCTAAACTGTTTGATTTCAAATCACAGACGAACTATAGAGAAGGAGTAGCGATGTGACAGATGAATGAACTTGCAGTGCATTGATAGAAAACGAGTAAGAATTTGGATAATCGAAACGGATCAGCGGTGGAAATCAGAAGCAGAGACAAAGAAGACGGAGTGTAGAATCGGATAAAGATAAAAAGAATAAAAATTTACCTAATTTTCAAACTGAAATCAGATAGAGAGATGGTGACCTTAGAAATTGAATTGAAGGTGATAACAGAGAGAGAGAGAGATGGGAACATCGACATTCAGACAAGACATAACAACAAGGGTAGTTCTGTCCTTTTGATCAAATACTTCTGTATAAAACCGAACCGACCCAAACCAAAGTAATCCAGCTTCCTTTATTGTGAAATGTTCGATAATTTCGGTTTATATCTTTTGTAAATACTAACTATCATTAAACACTTAAAAAAAAAAAAAAAGAGAATTATAGTTGATAGAGAATTGATTAATAAGATCTGCTGCTAAATAATATTTTACAATCTAAATTAAGAAAATTAGGGCCAAATAAAGCCCATGATTAGTATCAGATAAAGCCCACATCAAAATTAGACAGAAGAAAAGGTCATACATACAAACATACACTCTTCCTTTCACCTTTTTTATTTCTTTCTTCTAATATACTAAACATATTTCACTGGAACTAACATAATGTTAAAGATTAATGGAGTTTTACATTCAAAAATACATACCTGTGATATATATCCATGCCTTCCAAGTTCCAACACAACGTCTCAACAAATTTATCTCTTCAAAATCAAATCTGCCTTCTTTTATGTCCCCTAGTGTGTGTGTTGACACTTCTCTTTCTCTTTAATCAACTTTACTTTACCATATAGTTTTTGTAACACCACCATGTTAGCAATTTCGGAAGAGCTATGGCTCCCTAGCCTCGGATCACAATACAACCAAGGCACTTGCTTGATATCAACTTCAAGAGTTTGTTCGTATCACAACTCCCACCTTCATTTTTAACACAACAAAAAATCAGATCAATGCTGAAGAAAACAAGAAGCTCGTGAAGGGCAAGCTACACGTACATCTCAGATTCCTAAGATGAAATGATACTAGGAATGACTTTTGGAAGCAAATTGTGTAGCTGTTTCCCACACGAATCACTACNAATGACTTTTGGAAGCAAATTGTGTAGCTGTTTCCCACACGAATCACTACTACTAGTAATGCATGTCAGCTCATTTTCCAGAACTGAGTAAGCTTCAGAAAATGCCTGCAATATATGTCATCTTTACTTTCATAGTTGTATGTTACTCAGATAAAAAGTATTGATTTTATAGGAACCATCTTACCTTAATACATTGATGTATACGGAAGCAATTTCTCCCCACATTATTTGTTGGAAAAAGAGGATCATCAATGTGTATCGGATCAATACTATAAAGCAGATAACCAAAAAACAAAACAAAAAACGTCAGAAATAACAATAAGGTGTTCAAGTTAGTATTTCATTTGTAACTTGACAGGCTCCGCTGTTTACCTATGACCCCTCTCCCGATTCCTATATATACCGCTTCCTTGCACTGAAACCCGCATCTGCCGAGGATCAAACACATTACTGCATTAAAAATTAAAAGAGAAGTCATTTATGCCAATCATCTTCATATTTACTCTTCGATTAGATATCTGTCAATTAAGAAATTCATACAAAAAGATGTAGTAATTATTTTGACTGACCCAAAAAAGTAGAGAAAATCCATTAGAAGCCGCCCAAGGTTCTGCAAGATACGTCTTATTGCATGAATTTAACAAGGTAAACATAAATAAAGATATTTTTTATAGAATAGGCAAACAAAAAAACTTTAAGTACTTGGCTGATAGAGCGCCCCAGATGATGCTCATGCTGAAGAAAACGTGTAATCAGTAAGACCTGCATTAAATAGATTCTAAGATTTAAAAACAGACATTTGAAATTGTTTCCGGGGATAGTTAAAAATTGTAGCTGGATATTTCTGTCCAAGAACGTCACATTGGTAGCAATTATTTTAGAAAAAGTACTAATAACCACGATCTGTAGTAAATTATACAGAGACTGTACACCTGAAATCCAAAAGAGAGCATATTACATAAGTACTCACCAGACAATAAGAGCTTAATCCACCAGAGTACGATTGATCCAGGG
>OVAW01000548.1:0-13804 GCA_900406365.1 Heliophila coronopifolia | reverse complement strand
TTACCAAACTCTATTAGGTAGATACAACATTGGAAAAAGAGGAAACTCCGCACTGCAATGTGATTCTATTCCAACCGTGGAATTTGTATGGTTTGGCAAAATGATCATTCACTCATTTTCTGTGTGTCGTTAGCTGCTTTGCTTCTCTCTATCGTATTGGCTTGTCTCTTCTGCAACCTTTGCCCAGACGTTACCAATTTTCTCTGCATATCCAACCTGCATCCAATAACACAACTTTTTTACAAAGAAATTCTAGACTTTATTCCTTTACTAGCAAATTTATAAATTTCTATTCCTTCTTCTCCGGCATATTATCAGTCAGAAAACCTAAAAAAGATGCCAAAACAGACGGGCGCCCGAGGGCTTAGCCCAATACGCACCACCGCGATGCAGTCAGGGTTTAATAATTTAAATCCCCAATTATTTGCGGTTTTAAGAATCCGGACAATTTATGCCAGCGGGCTATGCCCGTATGCCCATAATCTCATTTCAATGACAATAAAAAAAAAACTTTGGGCCAGCCCGCAGAAAAGTCTGCGGTCATGGTTTTGGGTATTTGGGCCCGCCAGCACGCATGGAGTTTATCTTGGACACCCATATGTCCACGGGCATTTCAAATAATCGAGGGCGGGCGGGTCCCTGCATTGACACCTCTTAAGCACCTACCATTCACTTGCATAAAAGAGACAGATCTATGCCTTTTTAATGTATTTCTCCAATTTTTCCATTCTCAAAAGCTCACTAAGAATGGAATCATACACTTTGTGCTCAACCTAAATCTACTTACCATTCCTAAAATCATTCTACAAAGACACACTTTCATTGGGCAATAAGGAAAGGCTTCATCCTTCTAATAACAATGTGCGATGTGATAATAATGTACCTGGTTAACAACAAAACCCTTCATCATGTTTATAAAGTCTGCACGCCTTTCTTTGTCCAACCGTTCAACCTCAGATCGGTTATTTTCCTGCAATGATACAAATTTACACACAGCACAAATGTAATATCACGTTGGAACATCAGCATAAGTTATATGGATAGGGTCAATGCTGAATACCTTGATCTGTTCATACTGTCTGATGGCAACATTTTTTGCATTCTCGTTGACCTTGATGGCTTCTTTTAACTCTTCTATTTTCCGGATCCTTGATTTATCACCGCCAAATACCTTTGATGATGCAGCTTCTAGCTTTTCGGCTCTTGCTTGCAGCGAAGAAAGCTCTGATAGAAGTGTCTGCACTGTCAGTAAAGCACTAGATCTATCTGCAAATGCTCCTTGGACAGCCATCATCATGCCAAGGTACTCATGGAGTGTGTCCTAACATCAACAATTCGTATCCAGATTTTAGTGAAGCTAAAAGTCTAGCACAATGTGCAATCCCCAAATATTAGCCGATAATTTCTATAGTTCAATAAGTTATTTACCAAATGTTTGACAGTCTGAGAATTCAACTCCCTATAAAATCTGCTTGCTTTTACAGACGCGGTGGCTATATTCTTCATATCATTAGCACGAGTTCTTTGGGAGTTGAAAACAGCTTCTTCGTTCTCGAACTTAGTCAGCTTAATGAATGCTAATCCCAATTCCCCCATGGTTTCTCCCATGTCTTGCTGTGCCTTCACAAGGGATTCTGCCTACAAAAACGAAATCAACAAAAAGGTTTGATTCAAACAGAATACAACATCTTAATGCCAACATAAACCGACTTAAAAGATAAAACTTTACATGCTGCGAGGCATTGATAATTTGTTGCTCAAGATCATGCATCTTCTCCTTCTTTTCCAAGAAGTCTTTATCTTCTTCAACAACAGGTGGTTTGGATCCACCCCAGTCATTAGAAACCGACTGCTTCAGCTCCTTGAACAATCTCAACAGATCCCTACCTCCTCTAGCAGGCTGAACCACCTCGTGCACCGGCACTGCAGACGCTCCACCTTCACCAAACAACTGTTTTGGTAGATTAACAGCTCCATCCAACATCCTAGACGCCACATCAGTGCTCATTGCTAATGGCAACTTCCCTTGTACCTGAAGAAACACTTTCAATTCCTCGCTGTTCCTAATAACAGGATGAGCACTAAGCCTACGCAAGTACTTCTCTAACGCAACTCTTCTATGCTCAACAAACTCTTGTTTCTGCATTACTTGGCTCTCTACAACGCTCTTATCCGGCCGCGGTGGTATACAGAAGCCTCTATAAGACTCAGCTAATCGATCAGCTAATGTAACAACATCTTTGAACCTTCTCCTCACACTACACTCCGATACTCCGAAATCGGCCAAATTCGTTCTGGTCGTAATTTGGTAAGTGATGTAAGTGTTTCCACCAGGCACAATCGAATTCGAAGCCTCTTGCTCTTTCTGAGGGTTTGAAACAGTGATTTTGATAAATTCAGAGTTCGAAGAAGGAGATCTAGATAATGAATCTAACGATTGACTATCATCTAAACCGTTGATTTCGCTATCGGAGTTTTCATCGAACGGACTGAAGATAACATCTGCGTAAGACGGAGGCTCTAAGTATGAATTCTCGCTGGTGTTCGGTTTAGTGTTAAGGGTGCGGAAATCTCCGTAGGAAGATGGAGCAAGGAGTGGATCGAATTCAGCACGAGTCAGGACGGTCGAGGGCGGGTCCCGGACGTTGGAGAGTGTTGAAATAACACTGCGATAGTCGGAGTTAAACGAATCGCCGTTGTTGACATCGGTTTTGGTTAGAGGATCGTCGGAATCTACCTTTAGGACGAGATTGTTCTTCTCCTCTTTCGGCGGATTGAGATGAGTCTCTTCAAACCCGTCGGAATTCTCCGATCCCATCATCTCGTCTGGTAAAAATTCAATGGAGTAAGCTAATCGAGGTAAGAATTTACAGAAAAGTAGATTTTGACGATTTTTGGAAGAGACGGAGATGTGAAGTGAAGAATATGAAGATCTTTGATGTTACGTGAAGTCATTGGTGGGCTTAGTTGGGTATAAACCGATCTGGCCCAGTTAGGCCCATTAAGAAACCCAATTCTTAATTATTATCACCGTCCAATTATGTGCTTAAGGGCAACTTTATTCATCAGGATCAAACGAAATTTTGGGAATACATAGTTATATTACATCATGCGATTTCTAAAATTAATCAAATGTTTTAAATTTTTCATCCTATTAAAAATCTTCCGGGATCCGCCCCTCAAAACAGTTACGGCGCAAACAACATATGTTCTATATTTAAACTAACTCCTGGAAATAGCTTTTCTTGGATACAACATTTGAGAGAACATATACATGACAGAAACAGAGAGAGATTTGATGTTTCGTTTTAATTTGGTTCTTTCCTATGCAACAAATTTCTGACAACGAGTATCCTTATGAATGTTTTGGCAACGGATTGAACAAAACCTCATTCCACATAAGCTGCAAGTATAGCCTGCAGTGTATCCACAAACTGTGCAGAAATAGCGACGAGCTGACGTACTCGGAGGTCCCACTGCTGCTTTCAAGTAAGTAGGCACATGCGACGGTAAAGACTCCAAATTCGCCTATCAAATATAATTCTATCTCAATCAGAAAACTCTAATCTCCAAGCTCTAATTAGTGGTGTCAATGCATGCGGGTGGGCCCACCCACGATTTTTCTGAAGCGCCTGCAAGCTTTTGGGTGTCCAAGGTAATGTCAAAGCGGGTTGGTGCACCCAAACGCCCAAAAACTATGACCGAAAACGCGGTCAAGCGGTGATGGCAGACTTAATTAAATTTATTAAGGGAAAGAGATCTTCATCTTGCTCCGCATTTCTTTCCTTATTTAAATTGTTTTGAATATGATTTATATTCGTTTAACCACAAAATTTTAATCTGATTTTAGCGGTCCTACAGACTTGTCGGCGGGCTGGCCCAATTTTTTTTTTCTCCTAAAATATGCTTAATTATATCTACAATACGCGCGGGTATATGGGCGAGCTTAATTATTTTTTTTGATGAAATGGTTGGGTATATGGACATATAATTTTGTTGGATATATATATATTCGCACATGGGAATATGATTTGATTGGGTATAAATGGACATATGCGCTAACAGATAAATGGTCTTGCAGGCATATGGGTGTAGCCCGCTGTCCGCCCGGGCGCCCGCATAATCCCGCAGACACAAATAATCCAGATTCTTAAAACCACAAATAATTTGGGCACCCTTCAACATGTCCATATCCAGGCCGCGGCTGGGCGGGTTGGGCTAAGGCCGCAAGCACCCACCCACATAATCCCGCGGACACAAATAATCCAAATTCTTAAAACCGCAAATAATTTAGTCATCCGTTCGCAAGTCCATATCCACGCCGCAGCTGGGCGGGTTGGCTAAGCCCGCAGGCGCCCGCCCGCATTCTAACGGCGTTGAAATAGTAACAAAAGAGTTAAATTACCTCTTGCAAGAGCTCAAGAAACGATTTAGTGACTTTCCGAGCCTCTAATGCTTTAGCTTGTCGAGTTTTACGCTTTGATCCTTTAGGTTGCTTCTTCTGTACGAATCCTGTTACTCAAAAAACAAGGTTAACCTAGAATTTCAGATTACAGAGAGACATCGTTCGTTAAGGTGAAGATTTATTCACCATGATCATCGTCTTCATCGAGAGAAGCTTCGTCATCATCGTCCATATCTACAACCTCGGTGGCTCCATTATCATTCTCTAAAGCCTCCATCCGAGCTATTGCAGCCTATCGAGTAACGATTTTAGATACAATCGAAGGTTTTCAGGCGACGAAATCAAAATTAATTTCGAAATCAATCTCACACCTGAGTTCGATTGTCAGTGCTCGTTATAGCCGCCGCCATTTTCGAAGCAACTTTACGAGTTCGACTCGACATTCTACGAATCGAAGTCTCTTCTTCCATCTCAAACTACCGGTGACGATGTGAGCGCAGCGGTGGTAGAATGGTATCCGGCGTTTGCGCTTGGAGTCGACGATGGTGACTCTTTTAAGGTATGGTTTCAGATGCAATGATTTGGATTCCGTAAAGGCCCATTGGGCTTTACGTTTGAATAATTAACAGAGCCCAACTTACTTAACTCGTTAAGCGCTGTCAAATGGACTATCCGCTGTTTTGAGGAAAATAGGAAAAGTAAGCTGGTTAATGGGTTGACATAAAAATATTATATCTCGTATCTTGCGGACAAGCTGTGACCGTTGACTTATCCGCAATTCGCGGAGAACTAAGCATTATGGGCTTTTCCGCATAGTTCAAAAATTTTGTCGAAAAAATGTTTTTTATAATATGCATAATTTGTTTTGTCAAAATACATATTGTTTGGGTGAATCTAATGGTTCGGAAGGATTTTGTTGATTGTGAATCTGTGATGGTATAACTTCTAGGTGTATGTAGTTTATGTGTCTTTAGTGATTAGTGGTGGGTTTGGGGATTAGTGGCCGCTCATTTAACCGTTCTAACTCCATAAAAAAAACCATAAAATCAAACATAAAGTAGTCTACTTTTTTTTTGTCATCCAATAAAATCCGCTTTTTTGTTTTGTAGAAGATCTGCTTTTATATGTTGAATATATTTACAAACAAAAAAAAAAGCAAAACCAACCTAATAATACAGATTTTGTACAACTAGGAATTAAAAAAAAAAAACCTAATTAATCAGAAAAACCGTACTAAATTTAATCAATTATAAGACCAAGGAGAAATAAATCTCTTGTAATCAAACTTGCCGTTCAAGAAACCATCACCACCCTTCTGGTGTCTCACCTGTTGATGCACCACCAACACCGATCCATCCGAGGCAAAGACACTCCCAGCCAACGTGTCTCCAATAACTCCAAGCTGAGGGTCCTTACTCCACGTGGACATCCCATCTATAATCTGTGGGTTAATCCCTTCTCTCCTCCCAGTTATCCACAGATCGTAGTCATCAACGTTCATTTCTTTGATAGCAGCTAATGTCTCTGCACCGTCCTTGACCACAGCTTCCTTGTAACTAACCCTATCATTACCTTCGTTCTTGACCCAGAACCATGTAACCACCCCATCGTCTAGCTTCTTCTCCCTCTGGTCCTCTCCTTCGTGGTTAAACGACAAGAACCTGATCACCGTCAAGAATATGTGCGGGTTTGCTGTCATCCTATCGGCTAGATGTAAAGCTTCTCTGTTATCAGCTCCTCCTAGAAACAAAACCGCAAAACTGTACATTTCTTGGTTCCCACGGTTTGAATGGTTTGAGAATTCCCTGTCAAACGAGGACTGAAACACGGCATTCTTGAACCGTCCTTTGTCGTAATAGATACAAACAGAGCAAGGTGAATGTGCCAAAACGTCTGTGTTTAAAGATAGCATGCCGGAGCCACGTAGCTCGGTAGGTGCATCGTCCTCAAGACGCTCTTGCTGATAAGGTAAGAGAATGAAAGCGGTTTTCTTGGTCAAGGCTAGCTCGCAAATGTCTTGGTACATTAGACGCTTAGGAGCATGAATGGTGTAGGCACGTAGCGTCACACATTCACCCATTTTCGCTTGGTATATCTTGAAGGCTTTATGCACCTGATCTACTCGCCCGCTTCGGGTATAATGGTCTTCCTCTTCCTCCTCTCCATCCTCCTTTCGTTGGTCGTGGTCAATAAACAACGGCATTGTTCTCCCTATTAACTCATCTAGCTGGACAGCGAATATAGCGAACGGGCTACTTCTAGTGGGATAGATAAAGTCAAGGAAGGTGATCAAACCAGACAAAGATTCATAGTCAGAGACCGCAAGAACCAGTCCCATCTCGGTGAATTGAGGAGTATGCTGGATAGTCCGGTGCCTACTGGTTCTGTATGGCCGGTTGGGATCGTAAAGAAAGCTGATAAGCGGCGCCGATACACCCGTGACCACAAGCGTCTGCAAAACCATGATACTGAAACCGGGTATACCGACCATTTTTTTGTCGATCCAATGCAAGTAGAGCAAGACATCAATCTGGCCTCTCAAGCTCAACATCAAGCCAAGAGTGATACTGTCCCTAGCCGGGACTTTAAAGAAGAGAGCAGCCCCCGTGGTGGAGAAAAACTTGGTGATAAACGAAGTGATGCTCATGTAGACAAGAGGAGATAGCTCATTTGTCCATGTCTCGTGACCAAGTAAGTTAACATTAGTCTTGAGTCCAACCAAAGCATAGCTAAACGGCATCAAGACTTCATAGATAAAACTCTCGCTCCGAACCGACAAAGTGGAACTCAATGGTGGACCCTGAGGGACCATAAACCCTAACCACAAAGGTCCCACGGCTATAGACAAACCGTACATATCCGTAAGGAAACAAGCGACAAGAACACCCATGAGAATAATCACAATGTAGTTTTGGTCCACAAGTTTTCCTTCAGGCGTTTGTGCAACGACCCATTCCAAAGCTCGTTTCACAACCAAAAGCATGAACGAAACAAAAATAACCACCGACATAAGAAAACAAATGACTGCCATAGATCCTCCTCCGTCAGCTTGCGTCATTGCCTCGAAGACAATAAGCACATTCATCGCTGTCAGGTCTCCAATCAAAGCCACCGACATAGCTAACTTCCCAACCTCGGAGTTCAAAAGATTCATTTCTCTCAAAACGGTGTAGATAACAGGGAAAGAAGTGAATGTTAAGCTGCCGACAACACCTCCGAGAGCTGACATCTTCTTCATGTTTTGATCCATTCTACCACGCATGGCAACCCCCACGATCCCGACGCAAACCATTGGAACAAAGATGCCAATGGCAGCTATGTACTTATGCTTTTTTGGAGCCGTGTTTATAACGGTAAGGTCGGTTTTGGCAGCGGTTATAAAGAGGAAGTAGAAAAATCCAATAAGGCCTAAGTTTGCACATAAGTAATTTGCAATAGGTGGGAATAGATAGTAATTGAAAGTCCGGGTAGCTCCAAGCATTGACGGTCCTATCATCATACCACCCTTCAAAACAAAAACAAAGCCGTTTTTAGCATATGTAGTGACGAATATTGGACAAAAAATTAGAGGATTTTAAGGGATTAACAAAATTTTACATTAAAAAAATAAATTCTTTTTTTACATGCAAATTTATTCTCTAACCCCGTCTATGCGCGTAGCCCCAAATCAAATACAACAATTTTTTAAAAACTTTTTTAGGGCCAAATTTATATTTTTTTTTTTCGATCATGGTAGAAAGTTGTTTAATCAGACCTCAAACACTAATAGCTGTGACGAACGGACCGCCCGTCCACGCTTTTGGGGAGAGGCCATGGATTAGTCAATGGGACACGTTGAAGCACATGTAAAAATGTTGATTACCATGACCGCATCACAGAGACAAGCGGTGACCGTGGGTTAGCCTGCATGCATTTTTGGCCGTTCAAAATTTAAGATTTTTTTTTAATTTAATACAAACAAATAGAGCCCATACGGGCGAGTGGGCTATTAATTGACTATATGAGTTATATGCAGCTTATATGGGCGGGGAATATGAGCTAAAACCGCATAACCCCGCTCGCTTAGCCCTTGGTCAATATGGGGTTTAAGACTTGTAGCTCGCGGACTAAACGAGCCTAAATTTTCATGACTATGAATGCACCACCGCGGTGCCAGGTGGGCGTAGACCGCCGATTTGACATTTCTTGAGACAAAACTAAAAAAACAATTTTATCAATATCTTGAAGTTTTTGTTAACTATGCCTATGTAATAAAGGAAAATATAAGAACAATGACTAACGATGATTTCGCCGACGATACGAGGCTGACGTAGAGGACGAAGAAGGTAGCAAAACAATTTGATGAAGGAAATTAAGATAATAGCTTCGAGCAAAAACGTGGAAAATTCAAAGTTCATAGCATTTTGGCCTCTCAACATTCCGAACGTGTCTTTATCGTGAAGCTGCCGGCAAACCACCGGCAGTTTAGCTGAGATGGCATGAGTGGTGACGTCTCCGGCAGAAGTTGAGTTCCCCGGCAAAAGCCCAAAATGGGTTTGCAAGGCACTCCGGATTTTGCTGGGGAAATATCTAACCATCGGAAACTAATTTCTAATATTGGGTCAAGATTTTGGTTGACCCTAAAGCAAAAAAAAAGATTAATGATCATTGAGAGAGACAAAGAATCGACATATCTAAAGATTGATGTTTTTTTACGACAGATGTGGTCGTGCGTTCTTTCGGGAACTATTTTAGATTTTCACTTATTACTCCTTTATTTTTCTTCACTATTTATTTTATTTTATTTATGTTTTTTCACAATTGGAGAAATCTACTTCATGAGCTGTATATGTCACTATGTGAGCACTAGAGTCGATTTGGGGACAAGTATCTGCCCGCGATTTTTGATGAGCCTATGGATGTATATAGGTGTTTGTTAATAATTCAAATTGACTTACGGGCTAAATTTTTGCGTTCATAATTGCAGTCTGCGGGCAAGCAGTGACCACAAATACTAGTTTAAAATCTTATTCAATTTTATTTCTGTTAAAAAAAAATTTGTAATTTTTTTCTTAAAAAAATCTTAAATTTCTTAAAATATATACAAATTTTGTACTTTTTATTTTTGGATTAAAGTTATCGGATTAGTTTGTTGTAATCCGTGTGGACATAAAAAAATACACATACAAAATAATGGATTAGCAAACTAGTCCGAAGATGGAAAAGTTTTTGGACAAAGACCGCGGCGGCCACTTTTTATTTTAAATTTCAACATCAACTTTATTCATATTTTCTTTAACAAAAAAAAAACTTTATTCATATTTCATNACTTTATTCATATTTCATGAGGAATAGCGGCTGATTTACCTTATGGTTGGATAGATAAATGCTTAGATTTTTGTAATTATTATGTTAACAGAGGTTGTTGAATATCAAAAACTTAAACACATTATCAACCATTTATATATAACCACACCTCTGAAAACAAAACTTCATATCATTCGTTTCTCAAAATTTCCGTAATTTCAAAACTGGAAAAATTTTCTAGTGTTATTTGGCAAAAGAAATTTCCCACGATGGATATTGTTGTCATCTCAGTTTTTCTCATAAAATATTGTGGTAACTGTTTTTTTATAGTGCTTCCAAATTGAACACTAATAATTGATTTCCAAATTTCTCAATAAGGGATTGTCGCACACAGCATATAACAGTATTTTCATGCTTTAAAGAAATAAATTGTAGGATAATTTATCAAGTATTAGTAATACATAGAAGAATAATGTTTGGGATAATATCGTAATCAGATATAAACTACAAGATTTTCTAAATAATTTTTGAGATTACGAGACAAGCAAGCTTTGTCTTTGGCCCTTGAGAACTAAATTGGACACCGAACTATTTATTAACCACAATAACACTTTTACCCTATAACACCCCCCACCAACTTAGTAAGCAGTTAGCACCAAAATCATGAAATTGATCCTTGAAATTTCTCTACATACTTTCAAGTCCATGGATCAGAGAAAATTGCCTAGTAATCTCCCACTCTTGATGTTTCTTGATCTTTCTCTTAATATGGACGAGACCGGTTTCCTCCATGGTAGTTTCTGTCTGGTCCTGAACCATAGTTATTATCTCTTCTTCTGTCTCCCCCACTACCACCATATCCACCTCCTCCTCCTCCTCCTCTACCACCGCCTCTGCACCCATCCATAAGTAATTAAAATCAGGCTCCTACTGAAGATGTAGCTACTTAAATACAACAAGGGAGAGTCTTATATGGCTTGGATGACGGCTGTAGAAGTAACTTATATGGGGAATTACCAGAACATATGAACAAACGAATTCACTAATATTATAAGGCTAAAAGTCTAAAACAACTAGGGGACCAAAACCTATAAGATGGGAGTAATGTTGACAGCTAAATGGTAAAGAAAAAGAAAATGTAGAGTGCTGATAAAGAATCAGGAAAGCTACCTCTGGTCAAAGGTAGGAGCACGGGGTGCAGACTTCTCTGCCATTGCTACACCAATTTTGTTTCCCCTCAATTCATAATCTACAAATACAATCATCCATCATTCACCAAACAGAACTTACAACCAAATCTTTTTTTAAATAAAACTAGATAGCAGTTTCATAGTACATACTGTTGAAAAACCCGCCTGCAGAGTGTGCAGCGCTAGGATCTTCATAAGCCAGGCAGGCATCACCTTTATTGTTTCCCTTCTCATCAGTGTAGATCTTGATATTATAGGGCCACTGATCTTTGTAACCCCGCTTCTGCTTAATTCTTCCAACCTATGTTAGATCCAACAGGAAGTACACTCCCAATCAGCACACCAATAAACAAACTCACAAACAATAAGCCAAGTCAAGGGAAAAAAGCTTATTCCTATTTACAAGAACTAAAAACACAGACATAAGTAAAGAGACCAGTGCTATTACTTGGCCAATGCCACCAAAGAGATCCTTGAGTTCATCAGTGGTCACATCCTTAGGTAAATTAGAGATGTATATTCTGGCATTATCACAAGTATCATCACAATCCGCATCGCACTGCTTGACCTGAGTGCGGTTATCAGCAGATGCATCTCCATAACTAGCTTCCTGGCGTCTTGGAGCACTACTACCATCATATCCTCCACCTCTACTACCCCGACCACCAGTGCCTGGTGCATCGCCACCGTAACCACCTGTGGGGCCACCATATGTTGGTGGGCCACCAGAATAGCTTGAAGGTGGGGGAACTGCTTCCATTCCATACCCCGAAGGTGGAGGATAACTTCCAGAACCATCATAAGATGGAATAGCTGCAAGAGATGGTGGAGGACCCTGACCATAAGAACCACTTTCCCTATGTTTACTATTATTACCATAAGAGCCACCACCACCGTTCCTACTGCCACCATCATATCTACTACTCTCATAGCTCCTACCACTATCACTTCTACCTCCACGACCACTGGAACCTCCACCCCCTCGATCACCAGTACCAGAAGGAGCAGGTGCACCACATTTGTTACATTCAACTCTCCTTGCAAAGTTAACATTTCCACAACTATATACAAACAGTTTCGAAGGGAAACAACTTCAAAACATACTTCCAGATAGGTATTCAACACAGCCAATCCAATTTCATAACAAATGTAGAGAGAATAAATCTCAAGATAAACCTTAGATCATTGCGATCATTACCTAGTATTGGGACAACGCCAATCTCCATCTCTGCCGCCACCTCCTCTTCCACCGCGATCACCTCCTTGATATCCACCACCGCCACCGCCTGATTCCAATCGAAATCATTAGCAAAAACAGAAGTAACCAAGCAAGGAATTGAAAGAATCTAGAATCGCATCGATAAATTCGTAAGATCAGAAACTAACTAAATTACATACCTCGAATTCCTCTACCGCCGCCTCCGTAACCACCGCGACCGCCGTAACCACCTCCACTAGAGGCACCTCGTCCTCCGTATCCAGTGTCACCAGCTCCATAACTTCTACCTCCGCCGTATCCTTCACCGCCATAAGACGGAAGAGGGGCCCCTCCGCCGCCGTCTTGATTGTACATCCCAGCCATGACCTAGGGTTTGAGATATAACTCCTGGAGAATTGTGAGCGTTTTAAGACCTCAAATAAAATCTCGCGGGCTGCTATTTATATGTCTCTGACCAGTAAAGACCAACATAATTCTACTTGACAAAAAAAAACTGTCCGGTTCCAAAACAACTGAACTTCCTTAAGGCCCATAACAGACCAACTTTATTTAAGACCAGACCAATAACGGTGTGATTTTTTTTTTCTTTTGTGACCAGCATCTGTTAAATGGGCAGCCGGCCGCCTAAAAATTTTGGGAGAGGTCAGCGGCCAGTCTGCTCGAAAATTTTAATCTCCATGTTAGTTTGCGGGTTAAAATAATGAAAACTATGACTGCACCGCTCAAAAAACAGTCAATGCGGGCTCGCCCGTGGACTAGATCATGGATAAATGTTCAAAATTTATTTTTTCAAAAATAAAATATTTAATATCTAAATGCATAATTGTTTTACCAAAATACTCAAAAAAACATTAGTGTATCATTTTTATCCAAATTTTGTTTAAAAAAATATTAATCTAAACTTCTTCATTCTTTTTTGGCATTTATTCTTCTTCAAATGAGAACTTATCACCATCTACAAACACAAACAAAACATAATAAAATTTTGAAAATATCTACTAAATTTGGTAAGATAAAAAAAAATACATTGTTCATATCGTATATTAGGTTAAATAGATGAAATGGACTACATGAGCTAAATTAATAAAATTAAAAAAATTATAAACAGGCTAAATGAGCGAAACCGGATAACAGCGAACGTCCGTCCGTTTACCCCGCGGGCTAGATGGATGTCAAAACTTATAGCTTGTGGGTTAAATGGACTTAATTTTTCGAGACCATAACCGTATCGTGGTGATGCGGACTGAGCCTAGCCCGCCGCTAGCAGCATGCACCTATGAATTTCATACTTTAAAATATTTTTAGATTTTCTTTAAATCATGTATTAAAATATTTCAAATTAATGTGTTTAAATTTTATACAAATTTTTAATAAAAATTGAAATTTTATTACAACATAAATGTTTAACAATTTAATCATTGTTTAATTGTATATATAATTGAAATTATATACTTAATCCCCCCCCCCCATTTTCTTCAATATCTACTTATTATTGAAAAATAATAATTATATTCTTATTGTCCATTATGTGAGCTCAAAGAGTGAAGGGAAAAAACCCGTTCAAAACCCCAACTTTGCAAATTTTACCTAAAAACTACACGGTTTATTTTTTTTCTCTTTTACTACACCAATTATCTTCTTTTACCCGTAAAACCCCTGAATCTTCAAAAATTGAAAATTCACTTAACGGACGTTACTTCCGCT
>OVAW01000546.1:0-13831 GCA_900406365.1 Heliophila coronopifolia | reverse complement strand
TTGTTTTAATTTTAAATTTATTTAATAATTAAATAATAAAAATGAAAAAATCAGGAATTCCCATTCCCGTCCTGTCCCGACCCGTCCCATCTCGTTCCCGTCCCGGATTTTATAAGGGACAGAAATGGGACAACTATTTTACTTCCCGAATTCCCGTCCCGTTCCCGAAAAGTCTCGTCCCGATTTCCCGTTCGCCCACCCCTATTTGTGAGTAGATTTCATAGGGTTTCTCCATGGATTTAGGTAGGCGTTCAGATTAGATATACTTAGGATTGATGATTTGGTGTAGGTTTTGATTTGAGTTTTCACATATATTGATTGTCCAGAGCCCTTTGGATGCTAGAAATAGGACTTAGGGAGGTACATTTATCACGCTCACCAGGTGTTTGTGAAAATATCGGGAGACAATATTATGTGGATTTTGTGTTTTTATGCTAAGTCATGTGAGAATAGGCTTTGATTTATGATTCATTTGCTAAATGACATGGTTTTAGGTATTGTTAGTTCGATTTCTAGGGTGGCTTAGGTAGTGACTCATGAAATGGATCATAGTGCTTGGAACTTAATGCAGGCTAGGAGAAAACCTTACATAGGCGATGTTGGCCCGGGTTTATGACGCACTTCTTTAGAATCGATTTTTGCTTTTGCGAGGTGATTACTCTAGCGCACTAGTCTAAGCGGTACCTGGTATATCTTAGATCACCAAATGTTTCGGATCATCATTCCTTAGTTAGTCTTTCCTTGATTCCAATTTCTTAGTCAGTGGAGATGCCCGTTTCGCATATATATCTTAACATCCGCGTGATTGCTATCGTTTATTTTCCTGATTAATTAGTATAATTTGTTAGTATTGTTAAGTTGCTAGTCTAGGTACAGTTAGCCCCAATTCTAGTTAGTGATAAGAGCTAGCTCGACCCTAGTCACTCTAGTGACGGTTTAAACTTGCCTTCTCTGTGTTTGATACCCACTACTTCGAAAGCCTTGCACTTGGGGCTTGTTAGTGGGAAAAAAATGATAGCGGGTTTAAAGATCCTTCCCATCACTCGTTCACATAATTACATGTGTAATTTGAATATTTGATATTCGTAGTAAATGTTCGCGTGTCAAAAATTTGCGAAAGTCCAATTTTCATAGTGAATCCCTAAATCCGTCAAAAATCCATTGAAGTTTCCCACGAATTTTCGACGAATCGTCAGTTCCATCGAAAACGCTTCGAAAATTTGTGAAAGTCCAATTTTCGTAGTAAATCCCTAAATCTGTCGAAATTTCATCGAAGTTTCCCACGGAATTTTGACGGATTGTCACTGAATCCTCGAATCCGTCAAACTTAGATCAAAATTTTCCACGGAATTTCGACGGGCTCTGGATCGCTTGAAAATGTCATGATGTTTTACAAAATATTGTATAGTTTGTGACATTATATTATTAATATTTTGAAAGATTTATACAAGTTATATAGTTTCTGAATATTAACTTAATAATTAATATAATATATGTTATTTTAAAAAAAAATTACATGATTAATATATAAAAACGAAAGAAAAAAAAAACTATTCAGAATGTGAAGAGTAATTCGATGAGTTTCCTAAAGCTTGTTCAAATCCTTCAGGATCTTTTTCTGAATCTTTGAATAATTTGTGAACTTCATCATCGAGTGTGTTAGTTCTACAACTAAATCAACTTTTAAAGCAATACTAAGGTCGCCCAAAACCCCAATCGAGCTTTCTTAATGGAGAATATTTTTCGTAACACTTACGACCGTACTTCTTGGATTAATTCGCGTTGATGTGATCCATTGATCAGTATTCATTTCTGTAACGGTAAGTCGATTGTAAGGAAGATGTAAAAATAAATAAAAAATAAAAATCAGTTTGGATGGGGCATCGAAGCTAGAACATGTAGGATTAGTTTGAAAATGCACTACCAATTCATCAAAATTACTTTTATTTTAAGCCTAAACACAAATATTTAATGAAGATTATTGGGCACGTGCTTCCCCATACGCCTGTCTCTGGTGCTGATTAGAGGTGTCAAATGGGCAGACGGGCCGCCCGCCCGTCACTTTTCCATGAGCTTGCGGGCACTCATGGATGTTTGAATACTAGTCTAAGCGGGCTAGCGGGCTAAATTCTTTGCGCACAAGCCCGCGGTCCGCGGGCAAGCGGGTGTCTGTGGACCACCCGCGGGCCAGTTCAAATATTATTATTTTTTTTAATTTTTAATTTTTTAATTTTTTATTTGTAATTTTTGTTGTAATTTTCTTTATTAAATGTTTTATACTATGGTAAATTATTTGTGTAAAAATTTAGACCTTAATATTTCTTAAAATATTATGTATTTGACTCAAAATCTTCTAGAACTGCTTTATTTGCATATGTTAAAAACGGCCCCAGTCCTCATAAAAAATTACATATAGTTCCATAATTTGTGTGTTCTTAAGATAAAAATAAAAAAACAATCAGGTGGATTAGGTAATAAAGATCTTAAATACTTTAATATTGCTTTAGTTATAAAGAAGAGTTGGAAGATAGAGATTTTTGTTTGTTTATGAATAAAAAATTTCATAAAACCGTCACTTGTCTTAGCTTAATTAGTTTCACAATAATATAATATTTATATTTTCTAGTGGATCTGATCCGATCGTGCTACATGTGATTATATCATTCAGCTATGGCTATAACCAGTGGCAAATTAAGTGGAGCCAACAAATTATAGGGTTTTAAAAAAATTTAATAAAACTTTATTTTTACATTGCAAATTTTTTTTTTCTAGATTTAGAAAGCTAAAAATATATTCTATCTCTGTCACCAATTATAACAGAATTTAAATGATTAAAAGATTTCTAATTCATTTAATCATTGAAGAACTTTATTATAATTATTTGAAAAATATAGTACCTATGCAAACTTCTATTATACATACAAAGCTTTTCGAGTGGAAAAAATCGCAAACACCCTTATGAAAACTTTTTTAACCCGTCAACCCTCGGGATAATCATACCATCCTCCATTTTAATAAAATTTCTAAATTATCTTTAAATGCCCAGCCAAATAATTAAAAAAACATGATTCTCGCTTCCTGGGAATTGAAACTAGGACCTCTAACACCAAACAGAACACAGTTAACGATGCATTACAAGTACTCATTGTTTTTTCAATGAACTCGTAAATATATAACTAGATTTCGACTCCTAAAATTGACCTAATATTTTTAAAAAACTACACCCTAAACACTAATCACTTACCCCGAAACTCATAAACTTATAAACCCAAACACAAACAATAAAATTTGGAATTACAAAACCAGATTTCGATTCCTAAAACTGGCCTAAATTTTATAAAAACTAAACCCTAAACACCTAAGCACTACCCCAAAACTCATAAACTTATAAACCCAAACACAAACCATAAAATATGGAATTATAAAACTCTAATTAATGACATAAGAGAGAAAGAAGAAAAAAAAATTAAATAACATAAGAGTTTTTGCGTCATTTAGTCAGTTTTCAGATAAAAAAAATTACTTTTTTTAAAACTTTTTACCACGGATCATTCTGCGATTACTTTTTGTCTTAGAAAGGGTGTTTCGGATTATTCCCCATTTTGAGTGCATACGGAAACTTTATGATAAAGCCTAAAGCCTATTATCAATAAATGTTTTATATTGCTTGTATAAATATGTAATTTTGGTTTGTAAACTTCAACTGGAAATTTAAAAAATCTCAAGGGCTATCGTTCAAGCTAGCCCGTGGGTTTTCTAGGCCAATCTCAACTATATCAGAGAACCTAGACGAAAATTAAAATATTTTCAAATATTACATTACAAATTTTATAAGAGCCCCTTATACTATATATTATTGGTCCTATTTATATTTTTTTTTTGCGGTGGGCCTGATCAGTTGCACCTCTCACGCGTCCTTCTAAACAGAACCTAGATTTTTCGCAGAATAGCCTGCAAACCAACCCAAAAGTTTATAAATATTTAATTTTTCAAAATATGAATAGTTAATATCTAAATACATATTTATTTTGCCAATTTACCAAAAATTAAATTAGTCTAAACTTCTTCATTCTCTTTTGACTTTCCTCTATCCTAAAATGATAAATCATCTCTATCTACAAACAAAAACAACATAATAAATTAGAATACCATCTATCAAACTGCATAAGATATAAAAACTAAATATACATTTCATAACAATTGAAATCCTCTTAACTAATTCTTTTCACGTAACAAAACTTGGATATTTATAAGTAGAAGACAACTCCTATATTTGTTAAAAACTCGATTAGCTATGCTAAATGATGATTTATACGCCACAGTTATAACATGAATACTTAAAAACATCACAAATCATAGAAGATAACTCTTTATAAGGATTGCAATTGTTTTTATAAAAAGACAACACACCCAAACTTTTAAAAGAAACCATATATATAGTTGGTTCATCCAAATACATGTCTAAAATCTAATTTTTCGCTACTACTAGCCTTTTGAAAATAAAATGCAAAAACAATCATAAAATATTTACGTTTAATTAGATAATTAGATAAATCCCATATAATATAAACATATATTTATGTTTAACAAAAAAAATAACTTATATTATATATAATACTGGTGGTCAGTCTCCTTGGGGATGTTCTAATTGGATGGAGGAAATGAACTATGAATTTTTTTTTAATAAGCTTCAAATGGCTTATAGATCTTCAAATGCACATTATCCAACTTATACTAACTATTCGATGAATATAAAGTTGTGAAAAAACAATCTATGAAGGTGAATTTCAGGCTTAGTCATTGAAAGAATATCACTATATTCTTCTCAATATTTATCAAACTTCTCATCTTGCCTTTACCAGACCACAAATAATCATATTCAAAATCTTTGTTCGTTTTCAACCAACACCCAATCTTCCATACTTGCATGAAGTACAAGTTAGCGATAGGATAAGGAGATTTATATATTAAGTTTCTTATCTCATCAAACGGTTGCAAGAATTTACAAATCAATTTTCTTCTCATCCACTCTACATTAGATGAAAAGCGTGTATAACTTGGTCCTACTTCTGCAAAGCTACGAAATATATTTTTAAACGTTATCTGTCTGGATAACATCAAATGAGAGTATTTTCAAAATGTGGTGACATCAACCAACCATATGCTAACTTAAATCCAACTAATTTCCACAGTTATGAAAACATATATCTTGAAATTCAAATATTTTCAAGAAGTTAATACTTTTATTGATTTTTTTTCAAAGCATCACCAATAACACGTAATCCATATTACATCATAAAATTTAGAATCTGAGTTGAGCTTCTGACTTGAATTTTTTTTCCATTATATGATAAATACTTTGGTAATTTTCCTTTTTAAAATAACTTGCAATCATTTGCTAACCATTGTCAACATAAAAAGAGAAAATTTTATTTTCTAATATCAATCATTCGGCAACATCATTAGCTTATAGCAATATATTTATGTATAGAAATGTGGAAATACACAGAATAACAATATCTTATCATGAAATTGTCAAGTAAAATCAATATTATGGATTGTCAAATAAATATAATCTTCACTCGTGATATCTCGTCATTGATCAGTCATAAAAAAATTCTACTAGGTTTTTCTGTCAAAAAATTCTTATAAAGCTAATTTTCTCCTTCTCATAAATCTTTATAACATTTGATGTAAATGTATTTCTTCACCAATATTTGCTAAGAATTCGACTACCTATACAAAATGATTATTCATACGCTACAATTGTAACATGAATACTAAGAACGCCAGAATCAATAAAAGATAATTCTTTATAACTGTTGCAGTTGTTTTTCTAATTAACAAGACATTCAAACTTAAGCAAAAAAAAAAAACAATAACTATATCTATAGTTGGTTCATCCAAATATATTTTCAAATATGATTTTCTATTCCTACCAACCTTCTAGGCATAAAATACATAAAAATCATGAGATATTTATGATCAATTGAATTATTAGACAAATTGCATATAGTAGATAAATATATTTACGTTTAATATATAAAAACTTATATTATATCATATTGGTAAGTCTCATTTAGAATGCTTTCTGAATGGATAGATATACTAATATTTGGATTTTTTTTCTATAAGCTTCAAAAAACTTATAGATCTTCGAATGCACATTATCCAACTTAGACTTACTAGTCGAAAATACAAAGTTGTAAAAAAATAATGTAAAAAGATGAATTTCAGCCTTAGATCAAAAACCACAATAATTCCAAGAATATCATTATATTCTTCCTAATATTTATCAAACTTCTCACTCCACTTTTACCATATCACAAAGAATTATATCTTCAAATTTTTTTCGTTTTGAACCAACACTCAATTTTTCATACTTGCATCAAATAAAATTAGCAATAGGATAAGACGATCTAGATATTAAGTTTGTTATCTCAGCAAACGGTTGCAAAAATCCACAAATCAATTATCCTCTCTTCCACTCTACATTAGATGAAAAACTTGTATAACTTAGTTTTATTTCTACATAGTTGCGATTTGATTAACATCAAAATGAGTATATTTTTAACTTGTAGAACATATAAAACCAACTATGCTCTTAGTTGAAGTCGAACTATTTCTCCACAGTTGTTAAACATATCCTCTCGATATTCAGATGTTTTCACAAACTTAATATTTTTCCTCATTTTTTGCAAAGAATTACCTATCAGACGTATCTATCTTACATAATAAGATTTAGAATGTGAGTTGAATATCTAATATGAAAAGTTTTCTCGTTACACATTAAATATTTTTATAACTTTCTCTTTTAAAATAACTTGCGTGCTATCATTTGCTAAGCATTGTCAACAAAAAGAAAGAAATTTTATTTTCTAATTTCAATCATTCGGTAACGTCATTAGCTTATAGTAATATATGTTTTGGAGGTGAAAATATACGAAAACAATATTTTAGTCTCAAATTGTCAATCAACATCAACATAATGGGATATCAAAATAAATAAAATCATTAATCATGATAACTTGCCATAGATCAGTTGTTAGGGATTCTAAAAAGTTTAATTTTCTCCTTCTTATAAATCTTTATAACATTTGTTTCAACTGTACTTCATTACTAATGATTAATAACAGAGTTATCATAAACAAAACTCGACATAATCTTTCTATGCTCAACAAAAAAGATGGTAGATTATTCTCAAAAATAGCACATCCTATCATTTCTCTAAAAGCAATCATATCTTGTTTAATAACTCTAAGCTTTCTTCTACTATCAATTATAACATCTCCTATATCACGAATAGTATTGTTAGGAGTCTTTGAACATATTGATTGACGACGAAAAATGTCAAAATTCCATTATAATACAGATACAACAAATAATATTTCATGGTTAACACATATAATTTCATTCATTCCATAATCTTCTTTTTTTTTCTCCAACCCTCTTAAAATTTTTCCAAACGGTTGAATAAAAGCATTTACTTGTTCTTTTTTTTCACATGGTTTAATGAAGGAACTTCATATTTATGTTCATCCGCATGAACTATATAATCATCTTTATCATCTTCAATAATATGAACAAAAGAAAAACAATATTATTATGTACTTTTCAAATAATAATGTTTTTGTTGGTGATTGAAATTCGTGTCATTAAAAGCATATTTTTAAGACAAATATAATATCAGAATGGCTATTTTGATTCAGTTAAAGAGCAACTGAATATCACATTTCAAAGTTCTGAAAGCAAGAAAATTTTGGCAATTTGTGTTGAGGATGATTGCAATTGGCGTATTTATGCATTATATATTAAACAAATGTTCAAACAAAAAATTTGTGGTTAGGATCTTAAATAGTGAGCATAAATGTTCATGGAGTGATAAGGTGAAGTTATATACATCCAAACAAATTATTGGTTAATATAATCCAATGAATAATCTTTGTAAACAAAACTAATTTAATAACACGAACTAGTATTTAATTTCAACGAGTTCGAGAGACGTGAAAACATCCTAGAATAACTATACTTGGAACAATTTTCAAGAATGTGAAATTATGTCTTAGAATTGCGTGAGTCTAATCGAGGGCCAAGTATAAATCTCGGAACACATACTCAGATATTTGTAAAGTTTTACACATGTTTTTATGATAAAAGCATGGCAGAGAGAAAACATGTAATCGCATATTTTATTTTAATGACACACATCTTGAAGAGTTCATGAAGGGACAGTTGTTAAGTGCAATAAACTGCGATGCTAATGATGAGATGTATCATTTACCTTAGGCAATTGCAATTGTAGAAAACAAGCCAAACTTGAAGTGGTTTCTAGAAATTATACGGGATGATATCAAATTGGCCATGAGAGATATAAATTACTTTAGTTTTTTATCAGCAAAAATGGTTGATATGTGCAATTGATTTGGTTGTCAATATATAAAACACATAATGTATATTTGGCATGTTTTAAGAAATTTTAAAAAGATCCATGAAACTTTTTCTTATATTAAAAATGTATTACGGAGATTGGTTAACGCTTACACCAGATATGAATTCAAAAGTGCGTTGAAACATATGAAGAGTATAAGTGTGAGAGCTCATACAAACATCCATAAATATGAACGACATTGCTCGAAGTTATGTAAACGAAATACAAATCTCTTCTAAATTATTTCATACTTATTTGTTAGAAATAGAAATCAAAATCTACAGAAATCAAAATCAAAATCAAAATTTGTTAATACCTCTTTCCGAAATGATTTTTCCAACACTAAAATGAACCAATTCTAAATCATTTCATACTTATTTGTTATAAATAGAAATTAAAATCTACACAAATCAAAATCAAAATTTGTTAATGTCTCTAGTGGTTGTTACCTCTATGATTATATATCGTTATTAGAGTTCGATTTCAGATATCCCCAATCAGAACCGTGCACATGATTCTAGAATCCTAAAACAAAAAAAATTTCCAAAAAATTAATATTTTATTAAAATTGTTACTTTACGTAAACAAATTTAACAAAATTAATAATAAAAATATAGCTTAATTATTAAAAAAAAATTGTTCTACAGACCTAAAAAATTGTCTTTTTTCTAACACATAGTCACGTCTGTGTCTCTAATCAAAAAAAAAAACTAAATTAAATTATTCTCAAAAGATTAAAAAAACTATCTTGTTGACCAAATACATTCTGAAAAAAAAAACGATGCTTCACCGGTTTGGTTTTTTAATTTAATTTTTTATACCAAACCAAATAAAAAAATTGCCGAACTAGTCAGAAGCATTTAAAAAAACACGTGGCTAGTGACAAATGGGACCCACCATTCTCCAGATCTGAAAAAAAATGATAAAATTGATCACTTTTCTTACTTTTTTTCATTACTTTCTAATTTCTTCACAAATCAACCTTCAATGGCAGCCTCCTCTTCTTCTTCCTCTATATGTTTCAATTCCTCTCAATTACCTTCATCTCGATCAATTTCTTCTCCATCGAAACTCTTCTTTCTCACCAACACCTCCTCTCGCTCTCTCCTTCTCACCGACAAACGATCCCTCCTATCTTCTTCTACCTCTCGCCTCCAATTCTCCGCTCTCCGCGCTCGTGATTATCGAGGTACATATATTGATCAATTATTAGAAATCGGAGATTTTTTTCAATATGGTATCTGCTATCTTCTGATCTTGTTCGAAAATGTGTTCGATTGATTTAAGATTTACCTTATTGAGCTCTGAAATTGTACTGTTTTAGAAACATTTTGGCGCCTTGTAACTTTTTGATAGAGCAAAATATTTTCATTTTCTTAACCTAAGATCATAATGTATGAAATCCGTGAATTTAGTGAGAAATGGGATGAGAAGAGTGTGAAGATCTACAAGGTTGAGATCATAAACTGTTTTAAAATACATTCACTTTGTTATTTTTTATAGTCTAGTCGAGAGCTAGTGATGCGCAAGGCATCAGTGGCTTGGGAGTATAAGTCTCAAATGAGCTAAGCACGCACCGCGGCGGTGCGGTCATGGTAAAGAAAATTTATGTTGATGTAGCCCGCGGGCTAAGCGCGCAACCCGTCCTTTTAGCCCGCATATAGTTAATTAACCAATTGCCCGCCCCACCCATATGTATAAAAATGATGTATTTATGTATAAGTACGTATTTATTTTATGTTTTGGAAAAGAAAAATTCAAAATGGGCCGGCCCTTGGGCAAGGCCGCCGGCACCGCTTGTTATTGCGCTGCGGTCATGGTCAATAGTTTTCTGTCCGCGGGCTGTGGGCGGGCATCAATTTTCCATCAGGCTAGCTTGCACGCCGTTCTAAAAACCATGGGCAGTCAGCCCGCCCGCCCATTTGACAGCTAGGGAGGGTCCTGAATTCGTCACTGAATGCAACAAATCTCTCTTCTCATCGGAACTTTTTTCTCATTAGAAATATTTAATAACAAATTGTAAAAACTATTGCGTTAGATCTATATTCACTTTGTTTTTCTTTTTTGGATTTGAGTTTACGTTTTTGTTTAAACTTTTTTCTAGGTCATAAGAAACACTAGTATACCCAAAATACTATTGTAGCAATGTCACATAAGTGAGTTTTAGTCGTCGCGGGCCATAAAAGTGCACAGAAGTGTTTTTATGAGTGCGCATGAAACGCAACAATTGAGACCCAACCTCTTAACTGCTTGTATGTTTTACTTCAATCAATGCGAGCTTATGTTTTAGTACCTCTGGTTTACTATGTTCTCTTCTGGTTGTATAAATCAATACATTCAAGTATGATTCTAAACTTTAGCTCCCCTACAACACGAAAAATATATAACTTTTTAAATTTTCTTTAACTATATGCAGCACCCGAAGTTACAGAAAGATCATGGGAAAACTCAGTTCTTAAAAGCGAAACCCCGGTACTAGTAGAATTCTACACAAACTGGTGTGGTCCGTGTCAGATGGTTCACAGGATAATAAACGAAATAGGAAAGGACTATGCGGGAAAACTAAACTGCTATGTCCTAAATGCTGACAATGACTTAATGGTGGCTGAAGAGTATGAGATCAAAGCTGTTCCTGTGGTTTTGCTTTTCAAGAACGGAGAGAAAAGAGAGTCTATTATGGGTACAATGCCGAAAGAGTTTTATGTTTCTGCCATTGAAAGAGTCTTGAATTCTTGAAGAAGGTAATGCTGTTTGATGAGAATTGTTTTAAGGTATTTGTTGGGAGATTAAAATGGCGACATTTCTATATGGTTTGAGAGTTTAAGAAATAGTCTTGTCTTTTTTCTTTGTCAAATAGTCTTTTGTCTTAAGTTTGAATATTCATAGTTTATTTTAAATTTTTTTGTCAACAGTTTATTTATTTCTTGTGTTTAGACTTTGTGAATATAACTTTGGGTTTCCAAAAATATGGCTCAAGGATTTATAGTGATTACAAATAACTTATTTTTTTGTTTAGATGATCTTAGTGATCTAATATTTTTTATTTCATTTTTTTGTCGGCATTTAAATTTATATTATAGAAGAGAAGTTTATTTGGTCAAATGATTTTTTTTGTCAAAGATTTGGTCAAATGTTTAAAAAATCATTTATATAACTTGTTTTACCAGATTTCTATTTCACTTCTCCGTAAATAAATGAGAGAATATTTAATTGGAACTGTTGAATTTTTGTTTTTTAAAGAAACATATCTGTTTCTCTTAATTTGAGAGTTCGTCCAAAAAAAAAAAATTTGTTTTCATATAACTAACTTTTATTTTAGTTTAAACATCAAAATTTTCATGACCGACTCTGTTGGTGTCTATTCATTGTTGAATCTATTAATGATGATTTACAACAATTGTTCAAAATCAATAGCGGTTTGGTGGTTGAAAATTAAAACCTTCCAAATAATTTAAATTGTTTAATAGAGAACCAATATCCGTGTTCATCTTGAATCATACTCTTCGAATCAATTTTGTTAACTATTTTATGTTGGAACTATTTTATACAAATAAAATGAGTTTATTTTTGTATGAGAAATGTTATTAAACAAACAAGTTTATGACATATGTTGGACCAAATAAATTTTGGCTAGATACAATTTGAGATGCAAATAAAAAAAGCCTTATTTGGAAGTTGGGAAAGTGAACTTCACTTTGTCCCACATCGGAAAATATAAAAGGTTTTCAACACTTTATATAGTGCGAGTAACTAAACTATGTTTAAGAGAATGAGAAAAGAGAAATGAAAATACCACACGCTTACCGCCACAGCCGCCCCAAGCCCCAAGGCGCGAAGCAGACGTGACTCGGACGGAAGAAGATTGCTTGATGAGAGAGAGAGTTGGATGTTATACGCGGGAAGGATGGAAACAAAATCCGATAACTTCTCGGCTTTGAAAACGTTTTTTCAGGAACATGATGTTGTTGGTGATCTCGTTGCAACTAGTGGCAGATATTAGGGGGCGTGGGTGAGCATGCACGTCTTAAATCAAGAATTTTTTTTTTTATATGTAAAAAAACAAATCTATGTAAATTTTGACTATATTCCCTCAAATTTCCCTCCCCCCAAAAATTTCGTCATGGATTCGTCACTGCTCCTATCAATTCATATTTTTAACATTTTGTGGTTTGCAAAAGGTACAATTAGAATGTAGTTGTAGTTTACCAAAGAATCTGATTCTACTCTAAAAACATATATTGATAGGGTTTGGGTTTTTCGACAAAAAAAAAAGATAGGGTTTGGGTTAAACCATAATTTTTTTTTTAAATAATCACTTTTAGTCAAAAAAAAACAATCATGACGTCACGTCTTGGGGCAATATTCACAAAATACTTTTATTGAATCTAGTTTAACCAGTTTACCTTTGGTTTTTTTCTTCTAATTTAAAAAAAAAATATCGTTGGACTAATTATCCTAAATGAAAACTGATGGATTTATTAAACTGACAACTGATCAATTTTGACCCGATTTCGATCCTAAACCAACCCGGACATTTTTAAAATTGCCGCAGTTTTAAAAATTAGACCAATCCGATTTTGAATTTAGTTAAACCGCGGCGGAAGCTTCTATATAGGTTGGCCTGTCTCAACCTTACTAATTTGGACCCCGAGAAAAATATAAGAATAGGTCCATCAAAAAAAAAATGATATTTTTGATAAATAATTCTTGAGACATTTTTATTTTGTAGCCGAAAAAGAAAATTACTGGTTTAACAAATGACTTACTGAATAATATCAGGAAACTGAATGAAAAAAAAATTTGTACTCTGAAATTCATAAGAAATTAATTATTTTTTAAAAATAGGTGTGAATGTTTTGTTAAGTAAAAATTTAAAACCTTATTTGAATATATGAATAAAACATTTTAATTCGGGATATCGAAACATAAATCATTAACTGGTTATAAAGTTACAGCTAAAAATTGAAATGGCTAAAGTTGAAACACATGTTTAAATTTATAGAATTTTAAAACTTAAAATGAACTTTAAAGAAAAAAATTGTGAGTAGAAAAAAAATTTATCTTTAAAGAACTATATTAGACAAAATATTCAACTTTTGTAGACTTATTTTCTTGTCGGCTAAAAAGTTTAAAGTTGGACTGAATATGAATAAATACCATTTTAGTGAACTTGAATTTTTAAAATTATAAAAAATAAGTTACAGCAAAGGAAAAATACTAAACTTTCTGCTATAGTTGATCACGTGTTATTTTACTGTATTTTACCGAACAAACAGTTACTAAAATTTATGGGGAGATATTTGATCACATGTTATTTTACTGAATTTTACCAAACACTGCATATAAATGGGGAATAATTAGACATAGGGTGCAAATGGATGGTAGTTTAGAGGAACAAAATCT
>OVAW01000545.1:0-10427 GCA_900406365.1 Heliophila coronopifolia | reverse complement strand
TCTTTTGTTGTTGCGGCTCGCACTACAGGTTACAATTGATAAGCTTTGGCGGGAGCGTAACGATCGGCGTCATCAATCAGCTCATCATACCACTACCCTGTTATGCAAGATCATCGACCGAACCATCAAAAATCGACTCTTGTCGGTTGCCTATTTTGATCACCCGCGCAGGAAACTCCTCATGGAGGAGTGGCTTCGAAACAGAGAGTGTTGAGCTTCTGTTTTTTCGCATGTTGTTCTGTTTTTCACATGTTTTTCCAGCTTTTCTATTCTTAAGCTTATGTGCTCTTGTTCTCAGAAGCTGATTTCTAACGTTGTAACCATTACACTTTTTTATTGACCGAATATATTATAACATTACAACAACAAAAAAAAAATGAATCGTTTATAAAATAAAATAAGAAAACGTCCATATTTTTTTTCTTAGTTTCTACAGATTGTTTATATAGAAGATCACATGGAATCACAACTTCAATTTCTTACCAAAGTAGTTTCTATTTTTATCAAATAATCTCATCTTTGTGTTTAAATCCAATTGATATAAACTCTTATTTTTTTCAACGTTATAATTGAAAGGAAAGAAAATATATAGATCATCCAACCAACAAACTATTTTAATCCGCGTTATATTTCTTGCCACATTTTTACGGCACAAAAATGAAAAAAAATTTTGTATTTCTCATTTGTATATAAGGCTGTATAATATATCTATAATCTTTTCATTTATGTTATCAGATATATATATATTTTGTGAATACTACATAATCATCTAATCTGAAAAACCAAAAGAAATATATAAGAAAATTATCAACTAATATATTATAAACAAAATATTTAACAAATATTTGGCTTTATTTACCTTTTTGTAGAATTTTTATTCTACTATTATTATTACTATATGTATTAAAATATTATATTATTAACAACTTTGAAATAAAGAAATTTTTTTATTATTAGATCTAAAATTAGTAATTTTCAACAACATTTTCTCATAACAAACAAAATTTTATCGTAACATTATTCTCATTAAAAACATGCTACTTAAAATATATATAAAAATAACAATATATATACAAAATTAATATATCTTGCATGAAAATTATTTAATAAATAAAAAATAAAAATATTTTCAAACTTTGTAATGTTGTTTAATTAATATAATTATCAAAGAGATTTCATTGCTCTTTACAAGGCGAAAAAACACTAAACAGGAATTAACCCATGTTCATAAAACTTATAATTTAAACTACAGTTAATTAAAATTTGGATTTTAAATAATAATGCATATATCTAATACATTATTAAAAGTTAAATTGAATATACAAAAATATGATTGTTTAAATCATAATTGAAAAGTTTATTAGAAGGGAAAAATTCATGGGCATGATCAAATGTAGTTAGTTCAACTTGAAAAGTGCCTTTGATAGATTTTTTAGATCACACGTTCGAGTCACATTTGGAAGAAATATTCTCCGATTTAGAGAGATTTAACATGTTTTAAATCCGGCTCATGGAGATGTTGGGTTATGGCCCAGAACTTCGAAATAAAAGATAAAAAAATAAAATATAACCATTGGCTTGCAAGCAAGGGATAGTGAGATTAAAGTTGGATACCTTGCAATGTGCTAGCTCCTACTAGATTTGTTTTTGTCATAGATTCTATGTGAATCAAATGAATCATATATATAGAAGAAACATTGATTTTTATTTATTCTTAGTAATTGATGTTTTGGGAGGTTAGTCAATAAATTAAATATACTCTTCATTTTTATTATAGGAAAGGTTTTCAATGAAGACATAAATATGTTTATAAAAAGAAAATACCTAACGCTTGATTTATCATAAAATTAGAAAATAGAATTCAAATTTTGCAAGTATTTGTGATTCTAAATATATATTTAATTGTGGGTGTACAAATAAATTATCATAAATACCAAATATTTTTTTACTTGCATTAATAACATAATAAATGTTTAGTAGAATATAGATCATTAAGATTCGACGTCTTACCATATTTGAATTTTAATATTAATTCAATTGGGTAAATATTTATTTAGCTACATGTTTCATCGATCTTCAAAAACTATTACTCCCAAGTGATATTCATAAATTGCTTCTCCCTGTGAAACTTTATAATAGTTTCATTGATCTTTAAATGATCATTTAAAATATTTTCCCTTAACGATTACATGATTTATTGTTAGATATTTGATCAATTTTGTGGGTAGCGGTAGAATATTATTTTAGGATTGTTATTGTTATATATTTATATCCCTATGTTAAAGAATATAGGTAAAATGGTCTAAATGAATATTTTGGGACTAAAATTGTGGAACATACATTTTTATATGTGTAGGCTTTCATTTAGAAACTTGTGGATCTTCTCAGATTACGACAAACGGAATTAAACATTTGAATAATTCGTGCAATTTAGGTATGAAATTCATAAACAAAACTCGATTAGGGGATTATATAAAGTCAAGAATATGCAATATTGAATCGCAATTAATAATATATAGATTGCAAGCAATCTTTACACAAAAAATTGGGGTGGGGGGGATTTGAAGCAAAAAAAAAAAAATTTATTGTAGCATAATGATAGAAAATGATAAGATCAAATTAAATCAAATAAAATTCGGTGACTTGTTTTGCATTTACTCTTTTTCAGTAATATGAAGGAGGAGATTTATAGTATATCTTATGAGATGGGGAGTAGGATGGTGATGGTAGTAAAAAGAAAAATTAAAATTAATTTTAATTTATAAAATAATAATAATTACATATATATATACATATTATATTTTTTTTTTTCTTATTCTTGCAACAGAAAATATCTCGGAAAAAAGTGGAAATACTTGTTGTCATACAACAAAATATATCACTGTATTTTTGAAACGGTACGTGATTGTAATATATAATATGATAAGATTTATGTGTATTAAAAACTTTTTACAATAGAAAAAATCTCAAGAAATAGAAAAAAATGTAATTTGAAATACTTGTTGTGAAATAACACAAGTCATCAATGTTTTTTTTTTCAAAATTGAATGCTATTATTATTAAAAATGATTTAAATTTATGTATTTTGAAAGCTAATTACTATAAAAAAATATATTAAATTTTTGTATAAAATAATGGTAATACACACACACATATCAATATTAATTTTAGATTTTTTAAAATAGAAAAGAGTAATGGAAAATATGACAAGTGTAATTTGAAATACTTGTCAATTTCATACATCACAAGATATGGTTGTATTTTAAACTAAATTTGAATTTTGTATTTCATATTCCGACAAAATAGTTTTTAATTAACTTCAGTTATAGAGATAGCTTTTGTTTGAATTAATAAAAGTATGTCGCAATACAAAAACTTTTTTTATTCAAACAGAAAGAGTCTCTAGAGCCAAAGCTAATTCAAAAGAATTTATGTCGGAGGTTGTAATGCAAAAACTTATTTTGATTCAATCGAAAGAGTTTCTAAAGCTGAATCTAATTCAAACATACGTCACAAGATATTACTGTATTTTTTTGACTAGTGAGTAAAACTATATATATAGTTGATAAGAGTCTAAACAAGTGTTTGCATTTTGAAGCAAATTTTAGATCTACACCGTTTGAAGCAAAACAAATAATACAAGTGGACTGGCGCCATCTCTAAAGACTAATTCCGTTTGAAAGATCTTTAAAACAGAAGTTGTGTCTACAGCTGACGCTAATTCAGTAAACATTGAACTATAAATATTTGTTTTAATTCGATTGGAAGAGTTCATATTAGTTCAAAAGAATTAGTAGACGCAGCTTTTGTGCCTCTACCGCAGTCTTTTATGTCGCCTTGAGTACTTGCTGTCCAAGAACATACAAAATCTCTTTCATGGAAGGTCCAAAAATGATAAGCATAAAGTTTTGTGATAATTGTTTTGGGGAATGATACAATTTGTTTTTAAATTACCCAAAAATTCAAGTTAATTTTGATCAAATAAAATTGTAAAAGAAATAAAAAATTAACGATATGAACTTTAAAATAAAATATTACTGTATTTTTTTACAAGTGAGTAAAACTATATATATAGTTGATCCCCTTTGATCTATTACAAAATTACATAAGAGTCGAAACAAGTTATATAACTACTGCTTCCGTTTGAATCAAAACATATTATTCCATTTCATCTTCTAACATAAATTCTTTTGAATTAAGTTCGACTAAATTAATTACTTCGAATCAAAACAAGTTGTTGTATTTCATCTTCAAACACAATTTCTTTTGAATTAGCTTCATTGGCCGGGAAATCTTCCAGCTTAATCAAAACAAGTTTTCATATTTCATATTCTAGCACAAATTCTTTTGAAGTATCATCAGTTCTAAAGTCTGCTTTGGTTTGGAAAATATTACACTATTTTTGAAAGATATTAGTGTTTTTTTATCTTTCAAAATCATAGTAATATCTTTCAAAAGATAGCCGCCTCTATGGCCGATGTCCCGTTAAAATATGGTCTTGGTAAAACTCCACACGTCTCTGAATATTTCAAATATGTTAAATTACAATTATCACAGGGAATACTAAATTTATAAAGTGAATAATGTTAAAAAAAAAATCGAAACTTTTATTATCTACATCTAAGTATTTTTAAATATTTTAATAGAGATTTATGTTAATTAGATACGTAAAATTGTTTTAAATATTTAATAATAATATTTAATTGTTTAACAAAATAGAATATGATATTTTAAATAATACTAAAAAGCTAATTAGTAAAAAAACAAATTGTCCAATAAAACTAGCTAAGATCATATGGCATGCTAACACCGTTCGTAACAAAATAATACATAACATCCTAACACATATTTTCCAAACTTACCTTATACTTCCAAACTATAATTCCAAAAAATTAAGATTTAAATTCAATCAGACTACATTTAATAATTACGTTTGATATACCATTTGAATGGAATTATGAACTTTTTAGCCAACAATCACAAATGTTTATGGTTTGTTAGTAGTTTCAAAGAAATGATAAGTTTTATTTTTAGATAAAATTTTTTGTTATGACAAAATAAAAAATATAATTAAAAAGAAAATTGTAGTTTTCCATTTTAACAAATTTTCACCTTGAAATTATAGGTGTTAGCAAATTTTTATATTTTAAAGTATGCTTTTATTAATAAAAAATAAAAATAAATAGGATTTGATAAATCAATAAAAATTACTTAAAAGATTTATATGTTTTTTTTTTTTTGAAATCTACAAAACCAATGCAATAACTATTAAGAATACATTGATTGGGTTGTTTAATATAATATTTATTTATTATTCATTATGTGTTTGAGATAATATTATTTATAATTAGTTAACTTATAAATAATATAAACGCGGTTTACTGCTTCCGTCAATTTTGATGACTAGACGCAGCTTAGTAAAAAATTTTATTATTATTATTATTTATATCTATTTAATATTAAAATATAATTATAATATTAAAATCTAATTTTAATATTATTTTATACGCTGATTTTGATAATATTAAAAAAATATTATACGATGATTTTGATAATCGAATTTTATTATAATATTAAATAGATATAATTTTCTTACAAACAAATAATAATAATACATTTTACACACTTTAAGCGGCATCTAGTCATCAAAATAGACGCGAGCAGTAAACTATGTCTATAAATTAATATGTACTAGTTTAAAAGTTTAGGATCAAAACATTCTATTTTAATATTTGAGAATTAAAACGCCCAGTTGACTAAAGTTGAGGTAATAATATGACTTTGTCCCTATCTTATCACTTAAAAAGTGGATTAAACGTTTGTTTATAAATCTTACACGTTGACTAATTTGTCATATGATTTTATACAGTCAACAGCTACTATAGCCTTGGCCCTTTTTTTTTTTGTCAAGGAAAGTTTATAGCCTTGGCCCTTTATATTGCAGATTAAAAAGGCGAAGCTTTGTTTTGCATTTGTAAACCAACCTTATGATTTTTATGATCCTTTTCTTGTCAGTAGTTTCAAACAAATGAAAAGTTTTTTTTTTAGATAGAATATTTTGTTATGACAAAATAAAATATATAATTAAAAAGAAATTTATGGTTTTCTATTTTAACAAATTTTAAAGGTTTTAGAAAATTTATATATTTTAAAATATGCTTTTATAGATAAAAAAAAAATTATGATAGGATTTGATAAATCAATAAATATTTACATAAAATATTTATATTTGTTTTTTGAAATCTACAAAGCTAATGCAATAACTATTAAGAATATAATGTATGGGTTGCTTAATATAATATTTATTTAATAATTATTAATAAATTTTTTGAGATAATATTATTTATAATCAATTAACTTATTTTTTAAATTGAATGTTGAGATTCTTATAAAAATGAAATATGAAAAAATTATGTGTTAAAAGCTAAATAGTCCCAAAAAAAAAGAATTATTATGCATAAAATAAAGTTAATCTCATATATATACATATATATGGGTATATTATATATATTTATGGAAAAATAAATTTTTTATATTTCTAGCAATAATATTATGAAAATATATTTCGTAATTATGTTAGATTTTGTTAAATCAATCATAATTTACTTAAAATATTTATATATTTTTTATAAGTTGAAATCTACTAAACCAATAATAACTAATAAGAATATAATGATTTGGTTGTTTAATAGAATAATGTTATTATTATTAAAAAAAAATAGAAGATATTGTGTGAGATAATATTACTTAAAATTAGTTAGCATATTTTTGAAATTAAAATTAACTATTAAAATATGAAAATATATTTTATGAGTACTTAAAATCTATTAGAAAAAAAGGAAACTAAATATTTTTTTTTTATGTATATAATAACGGTAATTACATATATTTTTGTTTTCAATTCTTAATTTAGAAAAATATATCGGTATATAGGACAAATGTAATTTGAAATACTTGTTGTCATACAACATAAGATATTAATCTATTTTCTAAAGATAAAATAAATTTTGTGTCGGCTAAGTAAAACTATATATAGTTGATCCCTTTGTTCTATTACATAAGAGTCAAAACAAGTTTTTGCATTTCATCTTCCAACACAAATTCTTTTGAATTCATTTTAGTTTTCAAGATCGCTTCCGTTTTAATCAAATTAAATTATTACATTTCATTTTCTAACACAATTTCTTTGAATAAAAACAAAAAGTATTTACATTTCATTTTCGACACAAATATTTTTGAATTAGCTTCATTCTTTTGTAAAGTTGTTGTAAAGATTGCTTTGTTAGAATCAAAGAAAGTTTTTGTATTTCATCTTGCAATAGAAAAACTTTATTTGATTCAAAAGGAAGTAGTTTTGATAGCCGAATTAATTTTAGCTTTAAAGACTAATATATAAGTTGATCCTTTGTTCTATAACAAAATTACACAAGAGTCAAAACAAGTTTTGGATTTCTCTTCCAACACAAATTATTTTGAAGTAATTTTGAATCAAAACATATTATTACATTTCATCTTCTAACACAAATTCTTTGAATTAAAAAACAAAGTATTTACATTTCATTTTCCAACATAAATATTTTTGAATTAGCTTCATTGGCAGAGATTTCTTCCATCTGAATCAAAACAAGTTTTCATATTTCATATTCTAGCAAAAAATTCTTTTGAAGTATCATGAGGTCTAAAGTCTGCTTTGGTTTGGAAAATATTGCAATATTTTTGAAATATATTAGTGTTTTTTGATCTTTCAAAAAATATAGTTATATCTTTCAAACAATAGTCGTCTCTCTGGCTGAAGCTAATTCAAAAGAATTTGTATTTGAAGATGAAATATTAAAACTTGTTTTGATTCAGTTGGAAGATTTCTCTCAAGTTGAAGTTAATTCAAAACAATTGTTGTTAGACTAGTGGGTAAAACTATATATAAATAGTTGATTGCTTTAATCTATTACAGAATTACATAAGAGTCAAAACAAGTATTTGCATTATATTTTCAAACACAAATTCTTTTGAATTAATTTTAGATCTAGAGATCGCTTCCGTTTGAATCAAAATAAATTTTTACATTTCCTTCTCAAACAATCTTGGTGAATTTTTGACATCTCTAAAGACTACTTCCGTTAGAAAATTAGTATTGTAGTTTTAATTTATTATAAAATACAGTAATATCGTTCAAACCGAATTTGTCTCTATAGATGATTCTAATACATCAAACATTGAACTGGAATATGAAATATAAAAACTTGTTGAATTCGATCAGAAGCAGTCTCCATTCGATCAGAAGCAGTCTCTATATGCAAAATATTTTTTTTTAGCTTTAAAAGTGCATTTTTACCAAACTCATGCTCTTTTTTGCCTCAAAATCCTTTGCGTTTATTTTTAATTTGTATCTATATACTAATTAAGTAGATATAATATTTTACTAATATAATAAACAAAATATTTGAGGATAAATGTTTTGTAATTAATATAATTTTTTAGTAATGTTTTGTTAATACATGTTTTATTTTTTAAAACTTGTTAAAAAAGATATAAAGTTTTAATTTGAGTGTAGAAAAATTTGAGATAAAATTTATTTTGTAGAAGGTTTAATATTAGATTGTTCTAATGAATTAATTAATGAATAAATTTTCATATTTTATATTGACTAAAATATTATTCTAGAGTTTATTTTTTAACAAATGACAATTAATATAGTATAACACACGAATCAATGGTTTTTTTCAAAACTGGCAGGTCCTTTAATATATAGTAGATATGAGTTTATCAACCATTTTATAAAAAAAAATATCATTTTTCATTTTGTTAGTATGTTTAAAAATATTACCCAAATTTATTTTTAGAAAATATAAAAATAAAACAAACTAAACAAGTTTTTAACAACTAGATTTTTCGCAATTCCCAAACTAAACTAGTGTTTATGAAATGGTTTGTATTTTGTGAAAAAAAATCAGAAACTAGTGTTTATGAAATAGTTAAATATTAACTGACTGTGCACCTCAAATCCAAGAAGAACAAATCTAGCCAGCAAGACACATTCAAGGCTGGAATAGAGGTTATAAAGCTTGGGATCCAGGGAAAGAATGTGGAAAGAACTAAGTAGCTCTCAAGCCACATTTAAGCAGTACAAGACAAGACCAAAGCATAAGAGAAACAAATTCCAAGCCCATTGATTCTTTAAGCAGATTTATAAGGAGTTTTCATTAAATGAATTTGTTGGTTTACAAAGATGAAGACTCAAGGTTTGAAGACATGAAGACTTCATCAAGTTTATCTACAGATCCTATGGAGTTTTTTGACACATATATCATGTACTATCCAAGATGAAGCTAAGACAACTCCTACATTCAAGCAAATGAAGACATTTTCCAATTGTGATCGATGTTAGACTGCCCGGGAATGATTCCCCTGAAATGGTGAATATGTTTTCCAATTGTATTCGTTTCCTTATCTTTGTTTTACCCCATATAGTTTTACAAGAAAGGTTTTTAATGAGGCACAACACATATTCTGGACAGTCCAAGCCATTTAGGTTACATAGGACTACACATCATTTTTTAGATTCTACATTAAATACAGTCAAAGTCCAAGTCTTTCTTCATTTAATTCAGACGTCTTGTGTTTAATTATTGTGGTATTCGTGTTTGCTTTCTTTTAATGTTTATGAAGTTTCCTAAGCATTTATTTTGACCATTGTAAGCCTATAAATATGACATTTTCGTTTTATAATGATAAGTAAGTTTTCAAATTCAGAAATCTCTCTTTTGAGTTGTTTTGTCTAGCTTCCATTGAAACTATTCGGTTAAGGTTTCTTCCCAAGCATTGCGTGGCTTCCCCCTTGCTGTTAAGGACATGGTGTAGCTTATTACTTGCATGGTTTCCCCTTGGAATCAGTTCTCAAATCTATCCATCTATCCATCATCTCATAGTTCATAGTCTGCCATTCACTAAATCACCACAATTCCATCACTTTGCTTACACCTGATCCGTGTGTATAAACTTTGAATTCAAGTTTCTAGAATCTAGTTTACACTTTTCACCAAAATTTCAATAAAATTTAGATAGCGGATTAATTTCTCGAGTTTTTTTTTTTCTAATGTTATGTTATCCAGCTAATTTCTTATTGTATTGCAATGTTATTGATTCATAGCTTTTTTTTAAAGATAAAACAAATGAGTATATCTAATTTGATATCTTTAAATCACTGATCAGAATATTCGTTTTCTCCGGCTGATCCTATCTATCTTCGTCATTATATTCATTTTCCTCCGACTAATATTTATCTCTTCGTCTTCTCTGACTGCAATTTCTCGGTAATCAATTCCTTTTTTCATTTTCATGTTTTTCCATTAAGTTTTACGGAATATTGATTTAATCATTTTATAATTAAACACTACAAGAAAACTGCCCGGAAACAGACGAAAATTCCG
>OVAW01000544.1:3150-13867 GCA_900406365.1 Heliophila coronopifolia | reverse complement strand
CGAATTTCAATGGTTCTAAAGAAGAGTTTGAATTAGCTTCATGTTTTATAACGCAAGGGATAGTGACACATAGGATGATAATCAAGACGTCATCGGATCTTGCAAAGAATACGTTAAACAATGGAACATTCAAAAAGTAACAAAGAGCTTATCATCAAATGCTTATGATGAGTTTATGTTTGACTCTAGCTAGCAGTTTGGTCGTATGAATTAATTAGTATGTACATATGTTTGTGGTTTCGACTGTTGAGTACTGTTTTGGTGTTAATATAATGCTTTGAAAGTTCTTGTTGGTCAATGAAAATAATGTTAATAATTTCTTCCTTTTTCTTGGTTAATGGTTTATCTTTGCATGTGCTACCATGTCTCTTTCTTAGATTAAAGAAAATCTGGATTTTATTTAAGATTATTTTCAGGGTCGATCTAAAGTAAAATCATGGATAAAGCGAATTAAAAAAAAATTATTATTTTTGGTAAACAAATTGATATAGTTTTATTTCATTTAGTCACAAATAAAAAACTTAAAATATCAAAAATATGAAATAAAACTAGTGAACTAATTAGTAACAAAATTATAATAGTTTTATTTTAGTCTCAAATAAAATTTTTTAAAATAAATTGTTACCAAAAAACTTAATAATAACAAACACAAACAATATACAAGTAGATTTTAGAGGTTGAATGCATTTGATAAAATATATTTATCAAATTTAATATCCAATCCTATCAAAAATGTATTCGATCTCTAATAAAAATATTAAATGCATTCTCAGTCAATATCTTCAAAAAAAATGTTATTTTTAAGTTTTTTACTAGAGGTTGAATATCATATAATATTGTGAAGAACAATTAATTTATATTTAACCTCTAAAATCTACATATATTTTTATTAGAGGTTAAAAATTTAAAAATAACAAACATAAAATAATATATGATCCTAAATGTGTAATTTTTATTAGAGGTTGAAAGCATTTGTATAAATATAAGTAGAAGAAAAATAATTATGACAAAAAAAAATTAGAGAAGAGGAAGATTTGAAAGAAAATGAGGGAAGAAGCGAGGAACAAAAACGAAACAAAAGAAATGAAATTTAATAGGGAGAGGAGAGACAAGAATAGAAATATATATTTTTTTTTTGTTAGTTTATTAGAAAATTATTACTCTAAATANATATATATATATATATATATATATATATATATATATGGAAAAACTTGTGATATGCGTAATTTATCTAAAACCTTGTCATGTATTTTTTAATTAGAATTAAAATGCAAAATAGGTTTTATATTTTTTTACTATTATAAAATATATCTTATATTTTTTAATTATCATGATGCCCCTTAAATTTGTTCCGAAAGTGATGCCAAAAGCGGGTGCTTTTTTTTCACCCCGGGGCGGCCTGATTATTTCAGTCCATTTTCTGAAAAAAATGTTGAGCAATTTCTAAACGAAAATGAGAGATCTACGAAAAGATAAGAGAAAGATCAAAAGGGAAAGTATTAGAGACAAATTGCAAAATGAAAAGCTCTTTCTAACAAGTAGTATCTTTTGTTACATCATATTTTGGCCCAGTAAATAAAAGTTGTAATTTTGGAGAAAAAAAAGTTGTAATCGGAAATGAGTGTGACATTTAATAATTATATACTCGAAGAAGACCAGTTTCAAAGACTTATTTTGGTCAGTGGTCAAGTGGAACATTAATACCTTAGATTTTATTCTAGCTAGTACGTAGTTTGTAAAAAATAGTAAAACCGATTACACAATTATGATTTTGTTGAAAAAAAAAAACTTAAGTAAAACTGCTATTTTAGTTACCTAATAGTTAAGTACACTCATTTATATATTTATGATTTATCTCACGCGTTTTTTTTTTTTGGTAAACCCACTATTGCATAACTAATAAACAAGCAAGATCTCACCAAAAGTAATATAAATAACGATGTGCTTTATATAAGGCATATATAGGGCTTGGCATCTAAATTCTAAAAAAGTCCGTAAATCATGTTTTAGCTATTAAAAGTACTTTAACAAAATAAAAACTATTAAAAGTAAAACTCAAGTGATAAATTAACTACTAATTAACTGGGTTTGAGAAAAATAAATTTGTTTGTTGTATTACAAATGAAAAATGATTAGCTTTAAAATAATAATAGATTCCATAATTCTAATGACAACTACGATATATCATATCCCCAACAAAAACTACTTGTAGTCTGTACTTTTAACTCTGTATAGTTTCAAAACGTCTCTTAGCCTACATTAATTATTGTGAAAAAGTTATTTAGATAAATTATTTATACAACTTTCTTTATACTTTCATATAGCATTTTTCGCCCATATTTACATATTAATTATTCTATTGACTTGTGAGACATCAACCTTATAGACGAAGAAAAACCCTAAAAAGGAAACAAAAAAATATATACATACATATGAATTATAGAAAGCATAAAAAGAATGGAAACCCTTTATATCTTTTCTCATTAAAAAAGCATTTTCTTCACTTTAATTTGTCTTTGTTCTTCTTCTTTCTTCCAACTTTACTTTGTGCTTTGATCGTCTTGCTTCTTCTCTTTTCGTTTTGCTTCTTTTTTTTTTTTTTTTATTCCCCCACAAAGTTTTTCTTGAAGTTCTTTAACCTAAAGATTCATCAAACTTTATTAAAGAAGGTAGAAGAAGATATAAAAATGGTATAGAAGAACAATACGGTTTTCTCAAAAGATTGGCCACAGGTTTACTTCTTTGATCTTTTTAAATTTCCTCTCTTAAATTCTTCATGATGTTTTGATTTGTTTTAGCAATAATTTTGATTCATTTCTAAAAAGATATTCTTATTCTCTTCTTCTGTTTTTAATCTCTTTCTTTAAAATCCCAACATCTATTTAATTATATGGTATTTTCTTCCTTTATAAATATCCATTGTACTCTTAAAATATTATATCAGTATTGTATTGTGGGCTTTTAGTTCTTTTATTTTGATTACTTCGATTTTGTTTTTTTTTTTTTTTTTTTGCAGCCTACGAATTCTAATTATCAACATCAGGTCCACCAAAGTGAAAGTGTAGTCAGTGGACAAGGACTACTCTCTCACCAACTTCCATCTATTTCCCCAAAACCTAACCCTAACCACCATCATGCCTCTGCCTTGTGTGGCTCGATGGTGGAGAAAGCAAGGCAGGCTAAACTTCTTCAGCCTGAGGGAGCCCTAAAGTGTCCTAGATGCGGCTCTAACAACACCAAGTTTTGTTATTACAACAACTATAACCTCACTCAGCCTCGCCACTTTTGCAAGGCTTGCCGCCGCTACTGGACACATGGCGGCGCCCAGAGGAACGTCCCCGTCGGTGGAGGCTTACGGAAAAATAACAAGAATGGTAAAACTGGAAATTCAAAATCTTCTTCCTCCAAACAGTCTTCCACGGTTAAGGCTCCAAGTCATAGCTCAGGACAGCTAAGGACAAATCATCAGTTCCCGTTTTCACCATCTCTTTACAATCTCACTGATCAACTTGGAGGTGTTGGTTTGAACTTAGCTGCCACTAATAGTAACAACCAAGCTCATCATCACATCGGTTCGAGTTTGATGAACAATCTAGGAAATCTTGATGACGGAAATGAACGAAATACTCGGATTACCGGAAACATTCATGAAAACAGCAACAACGTAATGACGTCAGTTGGATCGCTGAGTCACTTTGCTCTCTTCGATCCAAAGACGGGGTTATACGCTTTTCAGAAAGAGGGTAATAGGCTTAACTTGGAAACGGCTCCAGTGAAGATGGAAGACGGCTCAATTTGGTTAAATTATCTACACCAGTTTCGGGTTTAACGTCTCTGGGGAACCAAACAAATCAGTACTTTTGGACCGGTTCTGATTTCTCTGGTCAACTTTAGAGAGATTTTGTTTGTGTTGTCGGAACATTAACGTGGAGATTGATTTAAATGACTACGAACGGTCAGGATGCATGCAGACGATGTTTTCCGGACGATGATCGTCGAGAGGTACTGTGACAAACTAAAAGGTATATTTAGATTTTCTGGTTCTACAGCTTAAAACCGGTACTTATTTATAATGTCATATATATATATATATATATATATTGTTTGTATTTCTTGCTTTCACGGTAGATCTGGTTCTGAAGTTGCTATGTCTCATTAATACGTGTGTGTAACCGCTCGATTTATATACTTTTTAAACTGATCTCACACAAATATATATATATATTTATAAATATATACTCAATTTCCATTAATTTAAAATTAAATGATGGCGGTATGTTTGCGTGACTAAACCAAGTTGTGAACAATACTAATGATTTATCGTTTATTGCTTGTTAAAATCTTAAAAAGTTAAAGGGAACTTGTTGAGCATACAATTCCCAAACTAGCTAGTACTCTTTTTCACGTATTTTTAGGAGCTTCTTTTTCTTTTACTGTCTTCTTGTACGAATTTGTGTCAGAGTCTTTGTTTGGATGCGTGATCATCTTTTTTTTTAATGCAACTTGTGCATTATTGATTTAAAAACACGGTACTTAATTTATGCATGTATTAAAGCATGCTTGCGTATTATTTTTTCTTTATACAATTAAGCAAAAAAAAAAAAATATATATATATATATATTCTTGAGAGATCTCCAGATATGAATATATACATCTCCATCTTAATGCAAATTTCCTATTTTTTGGTCAGTAACCAATAAATAACTATTTTCATTTTTATTTTTTAAAAACATCTATATAAATATAAACACTAACCATAAATAATTTTTAATTTATTTTATTTTAGTTCTGAAGATATAATATTATGCTTAAAAATAAAATAAAGCATAATAAAGCTACATCATATTTGAAGTATATAAAAATTGATTTCATTATATTTATATTTTATTTTTGTTAAATTGATTTTTAAAATTGTGTTGTTCTTATGAAATTTTCGATTTTGTTGAATTATTTTTGTATGATACTATATTTTTATATTTTATTTAATATTATTTATTTTAATTTTGTGCCCCTAATAAAAAAGTGGTCTAGATCCGCCCCTATATATATATATATATTCTTGAGAGATCTCCAGATATGAATATATATTAATACGGAATAAGACATAGGTATGTAGTATGGTAGCGTTTTGATGGTTCCTATAAATAAAGTTGAATTCAAATCCTATTTGAAAGATGATGAGTCTATTTTGTGATAATAAAAATGCTGGCCCGGCAAAAAAATTCCAAAATGCTCTTAGATACAAATAATTGACGCGGAGAGATTTGAATGTCCGGACCCCCCAAACTTGTTGATAAATAGTCATGATTCCGATGACCGTGTCTTTTTTTTTGTAAATACTCTTAGAAAAAAATTTAGTCTAAAAATTCAAGAGGCATGCTTCATGCCTTTTTTTGGCCGGCTTCCCATTTACGTTTAAAGTCATTATTTTTGTTGCTTATACGACTCTTTTTACATTTTTTATTCGCCAATAATTTGACGTTTTCTATTAATATTTTTTTTCACTCAATTGAAACTTTCAATTGCTTTCTTGATACTGGTTAGAACTAATCAAAGATAAAACAAAATAATCTACTGTGCAATTTTATGTTATTTCCGTAAGAAGGAAAAAATGATGTAAATAATTGGTTGATTTATTTTAGATGCTTAATTAATATTGCATGTAAAAAGAAAATTTTATTTCAAATTAATATCCAAATAATCGCATAATTGTTTTGTCAACATGTTTGAAAAGTTCACAAATATTATCTATTCCTTGACGCAATAAATTAACACGTGTACGGTGGATATGACACCGAATAATTTCTGGTCTTCTATAAATAAATGGCAATTCCTTCTGTTAAAAGTCACAAAGCAATTACTACTAAGAATAATATCAAAGAGAAATAAGAGAAACAATGGCTGGTTCTAACTGTGGATGTGGTTCCGGATGCAAATGTGGTGACTCTTGCAGGTAAACCCTAGATTTATATATATATCTCTTATTTTGCCTCTTACATATGCATGTGGTTACTTGGTCCTTAATTAATCTCATCATATTAGTTATTAAATTTTGACGGCTAAAATTCTTTTGGTTTGTGTGGTAAAGTTGCGAGAGGAACTACAACAAGGAGTGCGACAGCTGTAACTGCGGATCAAACTGCAGCTGCGGATCAAGCTGTAACTGTTGAAAGGAATGTATATGTATATTTATGCCAAGGAAATGTGTGTTGATGATAAGAAATATGTGTGTGTTGGAATAAAGACTTGGCATTAATTATTGTGTTGCGTATTAACTCCAATCTTGACTTTTTCATGCTTTGTAACTTTCTATATATGTGATGATGGTGTGATTTTAAATTGTTTTCATTATTTAAAAAATAAAATAAAATATTTGTATTGACTTTTGTGGTTATTGATATTTGTGTATGTCTACTCTCTAAAACATAAATAAACAAAGGGTATATATATATATAGTTTCCTATATCTTACAGCATTCAATCCGAATAAACCAGTTAACGAAACGAAATAATTATTCGAAAACCAAACAAAATATTAGTATAATTGTTAATAAATTATATAATTTTTATTAGAGTTAACAATTTTTTTTTGGCTAAACATGTGAAATATGAAATAAAGCCAAAAAAGTCAACAATTGGCAAAAAAAAGAGAGTCAACAACGTGCTTATCGGGCTTTATATCATTAAAGTTTTGGATTTTATAACACGCTTTGATGTTTACGGGCCAGGAAGTTCCCAAAAGGAAACCATGCGATCTTTAGTTGCGGTGATTAGGCAACGAAAATATTTCGTTCAGGCATTACGTCGAACAACTTCCGTGATATCTTCGCCTGCGGTTTATCAAATTAAATTTCAAGCTTCAAACTTTCTCACTGCTCTAATCTCTTCAAAGAAATCTCCGGAAGAGGAATGTAGCGGATCGGACGGTGAAGAAGAGCCCATCAAGTGTTTGACTCTAATCTCTTCGAAGAAATCTCCGGAAGAGACATGTAGTGGATCGGACGGAGGAGAAGAGCCCATTAAGTGTTTGTCTCTGAGAATCGAGAAACTCCCGAAGGGCTTAACTGTTGGGTCTGCGCTGCAGAGCTGGATGCACGATGGGTTTCCAGTTCACGGTGGTGATGTATATCACGCCATTAATCGATTGAGGAAGCTCGGAAGAAACAAACGTGCCCTTGAGGTTCGAATTCTTACTTGCTTCTCTCGATTGGATTTGTGATTTACATCTAATATTGAGAAAAGTAGATACTTTTTGGTTCAAGTATTGTTCCATCAATGTGCTTTCGCCAATTGAATTGAGATCAGAACATTGGGAGTGTGTGAGTTTCTTTTTGTTATGAAGATAACTTTGAATGTAGGCTGAAACATTTTGCTATGTTTTGGTATAGTTGATGGAATGGGTAATCAGGGAACGACCATACCGTCCTGGCGAGCTAGAATACTCCTACTTACTGGAATTCACAGTCAAACTAAACGGCATTTCACAAGGCGAAAAGCTCTTTACCCGTGTCCCTCAAGATTTTCAGAACGAGCTTCTCTACAACAACCTTGTGATTGCTTGCTTAGGCCAAGGTGCCATAAGGCTTGCACTCGAGTATATGAAGAAGATGAGAGAACTTGGCCACCGGACATCCCATTTGGTCTACAACCGTCTCATAATTCACAACTCAACTCCTGGACGAAGAAAGCTCATCGCGAAAGACCTTGCACTCATGAAAGCCGATAAGGCAACTCCTCATGTCTCAACATATCATATCTTAATGAAGCTTGAGGCTAATGAACATAACATTGATGGGGTGCTGAAGGCTTTTGACGGTATGAAGAAAGCTGGAGTTGAGCCGAATGAGGTTTCTTACTGTATATTGGCTATGTCACATGCTGTTGCGAGATTGTATACAGTTGCTGAGGCCTATACCGAGGAAATAGAGAGATCTATCACAGGGGATAATTGGTCGAGTTTTGATATATTGATGATTCTATACGGGCGGTTAGGAAAAGAAAAGGAGCTAGAAAGAGCATGGAATGTCATCAAAGGATTTCATCATGTTAGATCCAAGAGTTATTTGCTCGCAACCGAAGCATTTGCTCGACTAGGGAAACTTGATAGAGCGGAAGAGATCTGGTTAGAGATGAAGAATGTAAGAGGACTTAAAGAAACAGAGCAATTCAACTCTCTGCTCTCTGTATACTGCAAGTTCGGATTGATAGAGAAAGCAATCAGTGTACTCCGTGAGATGACAGGAAATGGTTTTAAGCCTAACTCCATAACGTATAGACATCTCGCTCTAGGATGTGCTAAAGCCAAACTGATGAAGGAAGCTCTCAAAAACATTGAAATGGGTTCAAGTCTAACGACGAGCAAAAGTGTAAGAAGCTCAACGCCATGGCTGGAGACGACTCTATCGATCATAGAGTGTTTTGCAGAGAAAGGTGATGTAGAGAACTCAGAGAAACTATTTGAAGAGCTGAATAATGCCAAGTATAATAGATATGCTTTTGTGTATAACGCACTGTTTAAGGCTTATGTGAAGGCTAAAGTCTATGACCCGAATCTGTTCAAGAGGATGGTTCTTGGTGGAGCTAGACCTGATGCTGAAACATACAGCTTATTGAAACTTGTTGAACAATATAAGCCCTGACTATAAAGTCCTTAGCTTTAACATTTTCTTACTTGATTGGCCTAAATGTTTTTATACTCCCTAATTTAGCCTTAAATGGAGTTAAACTGTAAAACTCAATTTAGAAACAAAAAATAAAACGGCACAGTTTATGGTTCCCGCCTTTATTCTTCTTCTCCATTAAACTTAAAAACTAAAATTGTTAATCTGTTTCTTATAGTTACTTACAGAATCTCCACGAGCTCGTTAATACAAGCGCGTAAATCAAATATGTATATATTATGTAAGATATAGCTAAAAATCCTGAATTTCTTCGAGCCATATTAGTTCTTCACGGATGATACCGAATGGGTTTTCAATAACGTCAAAAATGGTTACAAATTATTGCGGCAAATTCGCTTCTATTTCGCCGGTGGCGGCGGGGACGGCAATGGAAACGGAGAGTGAATCTTTCGTATTGAGACTTATGCTGGTCGTCGTCTTTTTGGGCTTGCTGTTGTTAATATGTCTCATCATATACCCGAAGCTGCCAAAGCAGGTGTACGGGGATGAGGAGTTCGGAAAGGCACTTCCGCCGCCGAAAATACTCTTTAAGGAATGGAAGAAAAACGAGGGTGGGGTGAGAACGAAGGCGTGCGTGATATGCTTGGAGGATTTTAAGACAAACGACGTTTTAAGAGTTCTGGTGACATGCAAGCACGTGTATCACTTGCAGTGTATAGATACTTGGCGTTCGTACAAATTACTATGTCCGGTTTGCAGAACTCCATTCCGGTTCTTGAGTGAGTGGTGATTTTGTTTCGTACAAATACTGTAATACAATACCACCACTGCGAGAAGATCGAATCCTCGACTTGTTGTATGCGTATATCATGGCGGATAGAATACAAAATTTGACCGTGACAATAAACAAACATAAACCAAAAAAAAAATCAAAAAATTTCTGGAGCAAAGAACAATGTCATCAATATTTCAACGACATCCACTATTAAACTAGTTGTATAATTATTTAATGAATATATTATAAGTTTTGTATTGTAGTTTCGCTATGTATATATATATGTATGCTTTAGAAGGATGAATTTATTTGGGCTTCGATTGGTAACTATATAGAGTGTATTATTTTGTTTTTTTTTGTCAAATAACATAGTAACATTGCAGCAGATTGTTAACATATCCGTCACGGGCTCAAAGGGAAAGGAGCAAGTTGATTGAGAGAGCCGTGGAGATAAGAAGACATGCTTTTGAGTGGGCACAGGACCTTTCTCTCTGGCATGGCATGGCATGGGTCAAACACTCAAAAGTCAAACGGTTGAATATTCGTTCACACTGTCACATCCAAAAGATACAAAAGAGTAAACATTAAATAATCGGAAAACACCAAATAATAACGACCAAATATCTGGACAGTCGATTTTTATACATATAATTAAAAAATGGAAAGGGAATCTCGTTTCATTGAAATTATTGAGAAGAATTTGTGAAAACTGTATTAATCAAGAACTCAAAGAATAGGCTAAGAGAATAGCAAAGGGAGTCAATTTGGATATAATATTTAGTTTCGTATTTGATTAAAGCTCAAGGAATTGATACTATAATTCCTATAAAAATTAATTATACTTATAAAAAGAGAAGTGGAAATAAATAACTTAGGGTTCGGTCATAAAATGCTGTTAAGACTCACAGTCACGGGCATTGTCTCATACAGCCTGACAGATTACACAAATTATAGAAAAATACTATTATACAAGAAAATATATATAAAGCTAAATTAATTATAAATTATATATAAGAAAATTAGTCAATTGAATCTATATGTTAAATCTCATATACCCCTTTCTTGATATGTCTACGAAAATGTTTAAAGTTAAAAAAATACTAGTTTTTATATAGTAAGTGAAAATCAATAGTTGACTAAAAAAAAAAAAATGAAAATCAATAAGAAAGTCATAAAACATAAAGTTACATAAACTGAGCCGAGCCTAGCTGGAATTTATCGAGAGCTACAATACAATGTTTAGTCAGATTTAACGGCTGAGAGCGATTGTTGTCGAAGGCTAAGCTTATCTTTTTCGTCGACAAAAAAAAAAAAAAAA
>OVAW01000541.1:0-13879 GCA_900406365.1 Heliophila coronopifolia | reverse complement strand
ACGGATATTATATGGTTAGTGGTAGTGTTTATCTGAGTTATGCAAGTTCAACTACTCTCCTAGGCTTCAAATGACAATAAATTATGCATTTGATATGGGTTTAACTTAATATTCATTTGGGATTATGTTTTTGTAAACCAGCCTTGGGATAATGAGTTTGTTGTTAGAGCATTTTTTTTTCATAACCATGAAGCTGAGTGAATTTTTTGTTCTGGTGCCAGCTGCACCAATTGATGCCATCTGTTGTAACATGCCTTGTATCGAGAAAGCTTGGAAATAGATTTGCTGACAATCATTGGGAACTTAGAGATTTCACAGCAAATCTGGTTGCTCTGATATGTAAAAGGTTCATTCTTTCCCTTTCATTTCATGAACTCTGTTTGTTTTTGGTTGATTGTGGAGATCCTTAAAATTTCGTAAAATGATTTCTTAGAAATTTTAAACCGTGCATTTGTATGCAATATCATGAGATGGTATTATCCATATGTGTACGAAGGTATCTTAGGTGGTCTCTTCGCTATTGACATCTGTTTCTCTTACTTATGCTGAAAAACAAATGGTAGATCTGAACTAAAGAACAATAAGTAAAGACTTGATTTAGATCTCTCAATTGTATAGAAGGGTTGGTCATTGTCTTGCATTTTTATATCACATGTTTCACCTTAATGATCTTTAACATGTGAAATCCTGTGTTTTAAATAAAATTAACCAGATATGGGAACGTTTACATTACTCTTCAGTCTCGTCTTACAAAAACTTTAGTCAATGCACTTTTGGACCCAAAGAAGGCTTTGACTCAGCACTATGGTGCAATTCAAGGATTGGCAGCTTTGGGGCACAATGTCGTAAGTAATTCCTTAACCTTTGTGAATGATCCTTCTCAATTCTAATTCTGCATTGTTAGTGGTTGTCATCTGAATGTCATAATGTGTAGGTACGCTTTCTTATTTTGTCAAATCTTGAACCGTATCTAAGACTTCTGGAACCAGAGTTGGATGCTGAGAAGCAAAAGAATCAGATGAAGAGATACGAAGCTTGGCGTGTATATGGAGCCTTGCTGGTTAGTCAACACAACCTTGTAAAATTTGAAAGTTATAGATTTTCTCAGTGGACGACAATCCTTAATAGGAAGGAACCTTTTGTTTTATTTTATTTCAGAGTGCTGCAGGCTTGTGTATACATAACCGGCTTAAAATTTTCCCACATTTACCATCTCCATCACCAAGTTTCTTCCAAAAGGGAAAGGGAAAGATAATGACTACCAAGCCAGGTTAGTTGGTAATTCATCTTTGCGTAATCTGGTTGTTTGTACATATGTTCTGCAAGCTGAAAATAGCTTTAGAGTGGTCATCTATGTTGAAATTGCCATACCAAAAACGTTCATTTTCATCCTAACCACCATACACTAATAAAAAAAAAAACATTGAACCAGAATCAGGGTGTTTTTTTGGCTTAGTATACATTCTTATATGACTCTGATAATAACAGTTGTTTTAAATGAATATGTCAGATAAGCGGAAGCTGAGTGTAGATTCTTCAGAAAACTGTTCACCCCAGAAAGGATTGATAAATGGTGAAGATGGTTTACAATCACAAGATCACACCGGTCCAGCTCCAATGAAAGTAGATAATCCAGTGGAAAACTCTTTTGAAGCGTCCACATCAGAACAAGCTTCTGATGATGCTTGTGAAAGTGAAAGCAGAAACACAAAGGAGAAAGAAGGTAGGAAGAGTAGGGGGGCTATTACCATGAAAGCAATCCTTGATCAGATATGGAAAGATGATCTTGATTCCGGACGGCTGTTGATGAAGTTGCATGAACTTTATGGCGAAAGGATTCTTCCCTTTATCCCTTTTACTGAGATGTCATTGTTCATCTAACTGTTTGCGCTTTTCCACATCATATAAAACTCATATGCTCGACTCTTTTCTGCATCTTGGTTTAGGAGATGAATTCTATTGTAGTGATTTGAGAGTATAGTTTCTATTTAAATGCAATTTAGTTCTATTTCAAAAATATACTATTATTATTTTTACCGATTTGTCAAAATTATATATATATTTTTTTATCGATTACTAGGAATATGAATATTATGGAGAGATAGCAGACAACAATCTAATTCGTTTGAACGAAGGATATGTTTTCATGCAAATTTTATTGTTTAACTATAATAATTTCTATCATGGTTTTTTTTTTTTAATAATTGAATATGTTTGGATAATTAAAAAAAAAAAAAATATAATATAATTTACTATAGCGCACGTTTGTTTCGACCAAATCACATTAGTTTATTTATGAATCGAGTTAATCGACACAATTAATTGTTCGTGTATAAATAGATAAACTAGATTATAGTTCATGTATGACATTGCCCGATAACAAACAAAAGACGATACGGTAGTTTAAATTTTTTATTAGAAAATATTTTATTATTATTATGTATAAGATATTAAAATTGAAAATATATTTTGAAATAAGTCTTGGCATATAAGTAGTCTAGTGTTGTCACTTTTGTATTTCTACAATATGATCGGAGTTCAAACCCGGTCTGTTGTGAAAAAATTAATTATAATTAAACAATTAAATCTAACTGTGCTATTTTATTATTTTTATTTATTCATTTCAATATATTTGAGTTGTTTAGTTGAATGTAATTCATTAAAAAATATTTTTTTAAATATATTTCTAGTTATAGTATTTAAATTTATGAAACAAAATATTTGACATTTTTAAAAATATTTACTTTTAGGTATAGTACATATATATAAAGTAATAAAGCAATACAACCTTTATTAATGTTAATTTTTTTTTATCACCAAAACTTAAATAAATATATAAAACATATATGGTCAAAACAAGTGGCATAATTGGACTCACCTATGTTGTTTTGACATCAAATCCGGTTTAAACTTCATGGTTCGGTGAAAAAATTTAATTCGGCCAATTNACTTTATTCGTAAATAATAAAATTTACAAAATTCACGAATGCCTTTGTTATATATATATATATATATGAAATATTAAAAAAAAAATTATTATATCTATTAACCTACTATCTAATATGCAATTCCACACCTATCACTCAAATCCTTCTAAAATTTGAACTATTGTGGGTGCAAATAGTTATTCTATATTCCACCAAAAATTTGCCATTTTTCAAAAAATAAAATATATATCTTATATAAAATCCAATGGGACCTACGTAACTAGAGGGAATAACGGAAGAATAAAAGTAATATTTCATATAAAATTCCACACCCTCATTCTACTCGACTTGCTCTACCCTTTTATTAATATTTATAAATAGGGCTCTATCTAACTTCAATACCCTTTATTTTTTACAAATTCCTCCCACGTCGCAATGTCGGTTCCCGATTCTGCAATGGTGTCTCCGTCTCCGTCTCCATCCCCCGCATCGGAAACTTCGTCGACACTTCATCCGCCTTCCACTCCCATAGTTCCGCCTCCGCCTCGCGATCCTATTCCGTTTCAAGTGGCGCATAATAACCACCCGATCCCAAGCCGACACCAAAATAACAGAGACATATCTCCGTTGCTACTTAATTACCTCAACGAACAGTCGATCCCAAATAACAGAGCCATAGCTCCGCCTCACAATCCTATTCCGTTTCAAGTGGCGCATAATAACCTCCCGATCCCAAGGCGACACCAAAATTACAGAGGCATATCTCCGTTGCTGCTTAATTATTACCTCAACGCACAGTCGAGCGCAAGCCGACGCCCAGATTACAGAGTCAGAGCTCAGATTCATGATAACCTATACGCACAGTTGATCCCAAGCCGACGCCAAAACTCGCCTCACCAGCTTCATCATCAAGAGCCTTCAGCGGCTGAATTGTTTTCAGAGTTTCTTTTAACTTCTCTTTTCATGTTCTTAAGCTTTTTGGACAAAATTTGATTTAAACTTTCTAATCAAAAAAATTAATTTATTAATAATAATAATAATACATTTTGCTTTGCTTACTTTTAGTGTTTCTTGAAGTCATCTAGTAATGGGTTGTATCCGTCCTTTGAACTTATACCAAACTCCTCCAGACCTTTGTTTGGTAGCTTTTCATGTAAAACCTGAATTTCCAAAATTAGAACAACTTTTTTTTTTTTAATTTGTGGTTGTTTCTTACCTAAGCAAATGAATACAATACCAACATGTTTTTCATGTAGAATATAACACCTAAGCAAGTGAACTTTTAACATAACGAATCCGGGAATAGATCAGAAACAGTGATCTTTGTATAGAATTCAAAAATGGAAAATTTAAAGCAGAATTTTCTATGAAATGTTAAAAAAAAAAAGGGTTCATCAATTTGATTCAGATCACATATTATCTAATTTTTACTTGTGGAGGCTGCTCAGTTTCATACTATCAGTAAAACAGAATCAGCAAAAGTTGAGCCAGTTAACATTAAAACAAAAGAAGAGGATTGATTAATTACAAAACACTCACGAGAACTGGAAGCGGTCCAAGGCATGGTAGCTCGCATTGATCAATATTTGCTGAAACTTTATAAACCTTCTGAGAAAAGATAATCCGAACTATATCCAGAAACTCTTACTGTGGCTTACTCGATCGACATCCGAGATGGGTTTAGCCTTCTCAAGGTTTAACGTTCGGGTTTTAGATCTGGTTCGGTACTCTACATTTAAATTCTTAAAAACCGGAATCGAACCAACGCTTAAAAATCTCACTATTATTATCAATTTATTTTTTATTTTTTATTGCTTGGAAGTGCCGGTCACGGTCACTGTCACTGTCTGATAATTATATCTTGCAATTGCTTGGAAGTTGTAAGAGCCATATATATCCGGAGACTTGACTTTTGGACTTAAAACTCTTTTTCCTCAACGTAAATAATGGAGTATGAATATTCAAAAAATGAAATGATACAATCTCTCTCTCTCTCTCTCTCTCTCTCTCTCTCTCTCATAACAGAGGGAGGCTGTGTTTATTTAGCAAAAACAAAAATGAGGTGTGCACTACTCTGGGCTCATCTCCCATTGCTACTTATCTTAATTCTTGACTCAACAGATCTCACTTCTTCTAGATCTTGTCCAGATCGTTGTGGAAGAGTCTTGATACCATATCCTTTCGGGATTGGAAAAGGTTGCTATCTCGACGAATGGTTTGAAATTCAATGCAACAATTCTACACACGGAGATGCCGTCCCTTATCTACCCAAAATTAGGAAAGAAGTTGTGATTATCCAACTTTACAATTTTTTGGATGCCGGAGGATTTCCATACGGGTTCTTACGTATCAAAGCCAACATAACATCCACAGGATGTTCCAACAACTCCGTTGATAGAAACTTTGGCGACACTTTGAATTTTACGGACTCTCCATTCATCATTGGCGATTCCAACAAACTCGTAGCTCTAGGCGACAACAACATGGCCACGTTAACAAATATTGACCCTATGCTTGTTGGATGCATCTCGAGTAGTGGACCAAGAAAGAAAGGGGATGAATCAAATTGCAATGGTTACAGATGCTGCCAAGCAAAGATACCTTACAATATAGAAAAGGTAATCGGTGTTAGTATAGAAGAACCCTTCAACAACAAAACAACAGAAAGAGAGTGCAGAGTAGCCTTCATAACAGATGAGTTAATGGAAACCTATCCTGTGGCCAAATTAACTGATCCACGATGGTTTTACGATAGGCAATATGTTACACTAGAACTACATTGGGTGATTCCGACAACGCATCTTTCATATATCAAGTCCCTCGGATGCGATGATAACATAGATAGTGAGACCTTTATATCTTCTTGCGGATGCGATTATAATTCTTGGGGCATGTCATGTATATGCAATCGCGGTTTCACAGGTAACCCATATGTGGTCGACGGATGCAAAGGTTAGTAATTATTTTTAAGTATAGATCATCATTTTTTGTATTTTCAAAAACGTCCAATAAGACAAATTACATAAGTGTAGATACCAATCATTCTAGCTGGTATAATACTTAAATTATAACTATGAAATCATTTAGACATCTAACTACGCTTTCCTGAATTTTTTTTTTTTTTTTTTTTAATCTTTTAGATATTGATGAATGTAAACAATCGAAGTGTGATGATACCGCCACTTGTGTGAATACTATGGGAGGCTATCATTGTGTATATAAGACAAAGAAGAAAAGCAAGACTTTGCCAATTGCTATAGGTAAAGTTACCCCTCATAAATTTTCATCCAATTTCACTCTGCTTTCTTTGTATGTTCTTTTCTGATGCTTGACCGTTACAAAAATAAAATATGATTTTCACTTTTTCTTCTCGTGGGTTTGCAGGGTTTAGTGTAGGGTTTGGTGTGTTGATCCTCGCCGGTGCAAGCTTCTGGTTATACAAATTTATTAAAAGGAGAAGAAAGATCAACAGAAAGAAAAAGTTCTTTAAACGTAATGGAGGTTTATTGTTGGAGCAACAATTGACTTCAACAAAAGCTAGCATTGAAAAGACAATGGTTTTCAATTCTAAAGAGTTGGAGAAAGCTACGGAAAACTTCAGCTTAAATAGAGTTCTTGGACAAGGTGGTCAAGGTACTGTCTACAAGGGGATGCTTGTAGATGGTAGAATCGTAGCTGTCAAAAAATCTAAAGTTGTAGATGAAGACAAGCTGGAAGAATTCATCAACGAAGTTGTTATTCTATCCCAAATCAACCATAGGAATATTGTGAAACTCTTAGGTTGTTGCCTTGAGACACAAGTACCTCTTCTGGTTTATGAGTTTATTCCCAATGGTAATCTTTTCGAGCATCTTCATGATGACTCTGATGATTACACTATGGCTACTTGGGAAGTGCGTTTGTGTATGGCCATAGATATCGCTGGAGCTCTTTCATATCTCCACTCAGCTGCCTCGTGTCCCATTTATCACAGAGATGTCAAAACTACAAACATAATGTTGGATGAGAAATATCGAGCCAAAGTGTCTGATTTCGGCACTTCAAGGTCAGTAACCGTTGATCACACCCACTTAACTACTGTAGTTTCAGGTACCGTTGGATATATGGATCCAGAGTACTTCCAGTCTAGCCAATTCACGGACAAGAGCGATGTCTACAGCTTCGGAGTTGTGCTTGTGGAGCTTATCACCGGAGAAAAACCAATTTCTTTTTTCAGGTCTCAAGAAAATAGAACATTAGCAACTTATTTCATCCTTGCAGTGAAAGAAAACAGAGTTGCTGACATTATCGACCCTCGAATAAAAAATGATTGCAAGCTAGAGCAAGTCATGGCGGCAGCAACAGTTGCAAGAAGATGTCTGAATCTTAATGGAAAGAAAAGACCAAGCATGAGAGAAGTATCAATGGAATTAGAAAGAATACGTTCACCAAAGGGAGTTGCACAGTCACCTGCTCATGTTATTGAAAACAGTGTAGCTTTGGAGTTCAACATTGATATTGAAGCCTACAACAATGTCGGGGGTCTTACTGCTCCTAGTACGGTGCTTCAAGACGACGTTGGCTCAACTTCGTGGTTAGATGCTGAACCATTATTTCCACGTCAGACAATATGATGATGATTTCCACGTCGGCTCTATAAATTTCTCGTTAAAAACTATATATGTATCTACGTCGTGGATTTGCATTTGTATTAAAAACTAATAAGTAACACAAGTTTAGCATTTGAATACTCACCACCTGGCTGATACCTAGACCTCAGGTTCAGGTTAAATCGAATCTTTTGATTGATTAGCGAAGATGTTTTTTAAAATAGTAACTTTTAGAACTTATTTGAGATTCATCCAACATGTGGTTCAGAACCGCTTTGCTTTAATTGATGTTTTTATTATATTACAAGAACATAATTCTCGGGTTTTCTATGTTGGGATTAGAAATTGAGACATGAATCCGAACATGATCATTCAGAAAAGTTCGAGCAGATCATCAATGTTTCTAAATCTATAGAAACTTATCCAATTTACAAAAAAAAAAATTAAAAAAAATGCCGTGTTTAGATACGGGAAATTGGAGTTTCACAGATCTCATAGCAGCATTTCTGAATCTCTTGATAGCTTATTTGCTTCTATGGACATCTCTTTTTATATATTTTATGTTGAGATTTCTAGGGTTTCTAGGTTTATCTCTTCCAATGTTTCACAATGGACGTTTTGGTGATCCAAACATGAGGAAATTCCTTCAAATGGATCTTGTAAACTGTGCATCAGAGAGAATCTCAGCCGTTGATAGATCAATAAAAAGCAAAATTCCTTTTGGTTCAATTAGTAGTGATGATGATTCGAACCGGATTGTTGGGTCGAAGCTGGTGAGAAAGAACAATAATGGTGATATAAGTAATGCTCGATATAAAGATGAAAGAGATGATTTATCATGTAAGAATAAAGAACTTGATGGATTGAATCTGATGACTGTTCATGGAATGAAAGGCAGCAGCAGGCGTTTTGTTACTCGAAGATCTAGAAACGATATTAAACCCCATAGGAGAAGCCGTGTGGATAGTGCAAGTCTTAGATCAATGTCTTCTTCAGAAGCTTTTGAAGACACTGTAAAAGCTGCCTTGATCAGAACAAAAGATGAAAGATTTTCAAATTATGATCGCAAAGGTTTTCTTTCTTATCTAAACCCTGTTCGAATTTGTTGGATTAGGCCTTGATATTTTTTTTCTGTTGATTAGGGTTTTTGGAGACTTCAGACAGTACTGTAAAGTCAGGAGAGGGTTCGAGTCCATCTCATTGGTCGGAAATCTCAGTTAAGGATTTACAAGAAGCATTGAGAGAAGAGAGATCTGCTCGAGCAGTGGTTTGTATTGAGCTAGAAAAAGAGAGGAACGCAGCATCTTCAGCAGCGGATGAAGCCATGGCGATGATACATAGGCTACAAGATGAGAAAGCAGCCATAGAAATGGAAGCAAATCAATTCAAGAGAATGATTGAAGAGAAATCAGCATTCGACGCTGAAGAAATGGTTATACTTAAAGATATTTTGATACGGCGTGAGAGGGAAAAACATTTCTTAGAGAAAGAAGTTGAAGTTTACAGACAGCTACTCATGGAGTTGGACGAAATAGAGTTTTCTAGTGAGCAGAATCTTCAAGAGAGTGTGAGTCCGTGTAATCAAGAAGCAGTAGTTGTTCAAGATGCTGATGGAACGGTTCTTGATATACCTTATAGAGAAGAACAAAACAGATCAGATCATTACAAATCGGATTCAGAAGTTGCGTATTCACGTGTACGTGATGTTTACATGGTCAAAGACGAAACAGAAAACATATGTAATAAGGAAAATAGTACTATAACTGTGTCAGGGAATGCTCGAAAGCTTCCTCCATTAAGCCGGCCACCGAGAAAATCGTTAAGTGCTTCGGTTTCGAGGAGGAAATCGATGTCTGCATTTGATTATGAAAGGTTAAAGATTGGGAATGAAGTGGAATTGTTGAGAGAAAGATTAAAAGTTGTTCAAGTTGAAAAAGAAAAGCTTCAGAGACGATCTTCTTTGCCTCCTTTATCATCAAAGGTATATAACAAGTTTTCCTAAAAACTCTCTTGGTGATGTAATAACTTTAAGTAACTGATGCTTCTTCTTTTTTTGTGATTCTGACGTGTGTTTTAGGTTAGGGTTACACCAGAGAAACGAGGTTGGAGAAGATCTTCAAGGGACCTTCATTCTTCTTGAAGTTTTTAAAAGATATGTTGTGTCATTGTGTGTATGTATGTATATATATTTGGTTACGTATATACATGATTTATATATTTTAGTGATAGATTTTACATAACGCAAAAAAAATCATTTAGTAAACTATTTATACCGAATACGTTAAAGAAGTAAACAAAATAACAAAATGTGCTAAACCAAACTTTGAATGTATAAAGATTGACGACAAAAAAAAAAGAATGTATAAAGATTAAGGATTTGCCGAAGAACAAGTGGAACAAATGGTTTCCACCTTTGTTGTTTTAGCGTCAGGTCCGGAGTTCGAACCCCGGTTGTCTCCAGTGGGAGAAACTTAATAAAACCAGTTGTGCTGATGTAAAAAAAAAAAAAATTAAGGATTTAGGGTACCATTAACAAGATTGATATCTCAACATATTAAATCACTGTTTTACAAAAAAAAAAAAACATATTAAATCACTGTTTTTGAAATTATACGGCTACATGTGCTAGGTAAAAAAGGATTTAGTGTATATGAGATCTTTTTGGAAAAACTTTTATACATTTTTATAAATTAATATAATATTATTAAAAAAATGAAATCATAATAAGTTTTAAAAACAAATCTCATAAATAAATCATGTCATGTGATTAACTTACTCACTGAAAAAATTAAAAGTCACATAACCAACAATTTAACTACAATTTGATATAAGTCATTAAAAACAAATCTTACACAATTACCTTTGAAACTAACTTTCCACAATTGAAGTGACCATTGAAAAAAATAATGCAAAACGAATAAGTTAGATTTTTTTTTTGTCTGCAACGAATAAGTTAGATAAAAACGAATAATGCAAACATTCTATTGATAGTGATTAAAAAAAAAATATCTACATATTGTATATTTTAGTATTAAATAATATTTACTCGCCGACAAATAAACAAATTAATTAAATACTATTTACTAATATATATATATTGGCATCGGATATTTACTAATATTATTAATTTAGTATAATAAAGAAGAACATATATATAGCCGACAAAAAAAATATATATTTAAATCCGTAAATATGCAAACAGAAATAATAATACAAAAAATTAAAATCTCAAAATCATATCAAAAGTATATTCTGAGAATAAAATAATAATAACATAAAAATGATATAAAGCCAATTTATTATAAAAAAAAACTATGCAAACAATTACTACATATCTTATTAGTAGTATTTTTTTTTTTTCAAACTATAATCAATCAATCCATTAGCTTAAATCTAAAAAACCTTATTACCGTGGTGAGCGAACTCCATATACTATAATCATTGTTAGTAAACTCTAACTAATAAACTAAAAAATATTTAGCTTTCTTTCTTCTGCCTATTTTCTTTTTTTCTAAATATATATAATTATCATAAAATTATAATAATCATTAAGCTTTAAAATTTCTAAAAATACATCGAATATTTCTAAAATTAACTTTTAAAATTTTGTATATGAGCATAGCAAAAAAAAATCATATAGTTCAATTTATAGTTGAAGGTTTATTAACCGTAAAAAACAATGGTTACCAAGAAAATTAAAAATAAATATAAAATTATATTGAAGTATTTATATAAAAATAGGGAGGGAAATTTTGGTTTGAAAAATATTCAAAAGTGATAAATATAGGTTAATGAATTTATTAAAACCAAATATATTCTGCGGTCAATTTGCAAATCTAAATTTGAATTAAATTTTTGTTTAAATGTTTTCTTCCATTAATTAGTTATAATTTATCATCTTTCTTGTTTCTTTATATCGTTACATTATTTTCTTGAAGCTCATATCTCTCTCTCAAGTCTTATGGTAAATATATATATATAATCGACCTATTTAATAGCCTTATTTTCTTAATCTGGGTTCCTCTCATTTACACAAATTCATACATACGCATATAAACGTACGAATCCCTCCATTCTAATTTCTATGCACTTCTTCACCATTACAGGAAAACCAAAGCTTTGATTTTCTTCGTGTGTGTACATAGTTAGCAAAGGTGAGACCTTTTGCTTATCTTTTATTCTTTTTTATTATATTAATATATATTTTTTTTTTTTGTTGATGTTGTTGGCTCGCGGGAAAAGGCTTCTTTTATATCATCTTTCGTATAAGCATAGATTTAATGGCGAAAGTTGTTGTTGTTGTGCATTAAAGATGCCCCTGAAGTATTTGTCAATATGCCTATTCGGCGATTTTCTTCTTCAAAATCTCTGGCAAAATTCTCTTTTATGATTGGGTGAAGAGATGTGTCTTTATTATGAATCCTTAAAGTCGCTTTACATTTATGGCAATTCAGTTTTTGTTTTGTATAGAAGAAACAGAAGGAGAATGCTTTACAGCTTTTTCTTTAAAGCTTTTAATGGAATTTTCAATTTTTCTTCTTCTTTACTGATTTTGTTACTTTTTAAGTTTTTTTCTTTATGGATAAAATTCTCAAATTTGAACTCATGTGTATCTCTGTGTTTCTTGTATCTGCAAGTTTTTGACTTTTGTTTCATCAATAAGATAATTGCTAAAGAAGGTTTTAGTGGTTGTTAAATAGTTTTTCATCACCCTTTTTTTTTGAGGGCCAGTTCCAATGAACAATAGTCCCATCACCCCTGAAGCCACCTATGAAGCTGTGGTTGCTGACCCTAAGCTGTTCATGTCTTCCTTGGAAAGGCTACTCTCAATCTTGAATACTAAATTCAAGTAAGTTAGTTTTGAGATTTAAGCTCTTGGATTGAAAACAATGAATCATGCTTATGTTTTCACCATTCTTCATACTTACTGCATATTTGATTATAGGGTTCCGATTATAGGAAAGAAACATTTGGACTTGCATAAGCTTTTCGTCGAAGTAACCTCTCGTGGTGGAATCGCTAAGGTATTATCTGTTTATCAACGTTTACCTGTGGCCTTGGAACATTTTCATTCTGTGAGTTGCAGGTACTTAATGAACGGAGATGGAAAGAAGTCACTGCTACATTTGTCTTTCCTCCAACAGCAACAAATGCATCGTATCTTCTCCGCAAATACTACTACTCGCTGCTTGACAAATATGAACTGATCTATTTCTTGAAGTCCAATGGTAACATTCTTCTGTTTACCTAAAAAAAATCAAGTTTTTAGTTGCTAAGTAACAATATATCTTCTGTAGAAGTTTTTAGACCTTCGCAAAATCTTCAAGCTCTACCCATTACACCAGAACCTAAGATCAATTATGGAGATGTCGCTGGAGGTCTCAAACTTTTTTTCCTTTTTTTTTTGTTTCTATAAATCATCTAATTGAGAAACAGTGACTTCAAAAATCTTGGGTTCTTATTGTTTCAGGATCTGTAACTGGTACAAATGTGGTTGGAGTGATTGACGGAAAATTCGAAGATGGTTATTTTGTAACTGTAACAATTGGATCAGAGAAGCTTAAAGGAGTTCTGTATCGGTCTCATCCACAGAACACTTTGAATAGTAATGAAAAGTTTGATGGGATGTCTGGAGGACCAACAAAACGCAGTAAGAGAAACAAGGAATCAGAGATCAATAAACCAAAACTCAACAGAAGCGGTTATACCTTCTATTTTGAGGAGCAGCACGCGAGGCTGATATCACTTTATCCCGGTAAGGACAGAGAAATCAGCAAGACGATTGGTGAACTATGGAACAATCTCAATGAACAAGAGAAATCGGTATCCACACAATCTTATGAGAAACACAGCTGCTTTCGGTTTCTTCTGTGTTTGTCTCATGGTCTTTTTCTGGATTCTAGGTTTATCAAGCAATGGCAAAGGGGGACAGAGAAAGGTATCGAACTGAGATGAAAGATTACAGAGAGAGGCTTACGGCAGGACAAGTGATAAGTGACGCTGTTCCATTGCAACAGATATTTCCAGATCAAAACGTAGACAAAGCTGAAGCTGAAGACGATATTCCATTAAAAGATGAAGACGGCGATTCAGGTCTAAGTGAGCCAGATGATGATCAGAATGTCGAAATGGAAGAGCCATCTCTAAATCCTTCTGATGTAAACATAAACCCTAATCCAACTGAGATAGCGGTGGCTCCTGAGGAGAAAAGCGGCGATGCTGTGGTGGAAACATCACCAGATGATGATCAGAATGTCGAAATGGAAGAGCCATCTCAAAATCCTTCTGATGTAAACCTAAACCCTAATCCAACTGAGATAGTGGTGGCTCCTGAGGAGAAAAGCGGCGATGCTGTGGTGGAAA